>PVJS01008091.1:0-54169 GCA_004027185.1 Glis glis | reverse complement strand
TGGCTCTGGGCGGCTCTCGTGGTGTCTGAGGTGGCCGTGGCGCGGGGCAGCTCTCGTGGTGTCTGAGGTGGCCGTGGCGCGGGGCGGCTCTCATGGTGTCTGAGGTGGCCGTGGCGCGGGGCGGCTCTCATGGTGTCTGAGGTGGCCGTGGCGCGGGGCGGCTCTCATGGTGTCTGAGGTGGCCATGGCACTGGGCGGCTCTCGTGGTGTCTGAGGTGGCCGTGGCGCAGGGCGGCTCTCGTGGTGTCTGAGGTGGCCGTGGCGCAG
Source organism: Glis glis (assembly GCA_004027185.1). Classification (NCBI taxonomy): domain Eukaryota; kingdom Metazoa; phylum Chordata; class Mammalia; order Rodentia; family Gliridae; genus Glis; species Glis glis. The sequence goes on along the minus strand of PVJS01008091.1, from coordinate 53,902 downwards.
GGCGGCTCTCGTGGTGTGCCAGGGTCACTGTGAAGGGCAGAAGCCTGAGAGGCCAGGGCGGGGTTCAAGGGCCACTGGTCTGCAAGGGCCGGTGCTCACACCTCTGGGCCGATGGTCCCTGGGTTAGGGCAGGTCTGCAGCAGTACTGAGCCTCCGCCTTGGGCTCAACACTCTGCTTGGCTGAACTGTGAGCTCAGTCCAACATAAGGACGCCAGATCAGGAGGTCAGCCCCTCCCCACACGGCACCACCCCTCCCCAGCGACATAGCACAGGCGAGACTGGGAAACATGAGCCCAAGCAGCCCAGGGAGGTGCCCTCCCGCAAGGACCCCTGAACAACCCAGGGCGCCGCCCTCCCGCTAGAACCCCTAAACAACCCAGGGCGCCGCCCTCCCGCTAGAAACCCTAAACAACCCAGGGCGCCGCCCTCCCGCTAGAAACCCTAAACAACCCAGGGTGCCGCCCTCCCACTAGAACCCCTAAACAACCCAAGGTGCTGCCCTCCCGCTAGAACCCTTAAACAACCCAGGGTGCTGCCCTCCTGCTAGAACCCTTAAACAACCCAGGGTGCTGCCCTCCTGCTAGAACCCTTAAACAACCCAGGGTGCCGCCCTCTCGCTAGAACCCCTGAACAACCCAGGGCACCGCCCTCCCGCTAGAACCCCTGAACAACCAGGCTGTCTACTTGCTTAGGTGCTGGGCTCAACACTCTGCTTGGCTGAACTGTGAGCTCAGTCCAACATAAGGACCCCAGATCAGGAGGTCAGCCTGATCTGGGTCAGGAGGAAGCTGACACCCCTGTTTGTACTCAGGAGCGGAGGGTGTAGACAGAGCCATGTTTGTGGGCTTTAAGCATCTTTGCTCTTGTTGGCCCCTTCCTCCATTAAAAAAAAAACAAAAAAGGCAAAATTAAAACAAATTTCATAACTGTGTTGGTATAAAGACAAATAGAATCCAGATTGGATTTATGTTATATCTTTATTTTATATCATTTATTCTTCTGATTTGAAAAGAAATTAACATTAAGGCATTTCCCTGGGCCCCTGGAAGCACCCAGGCGCTAGACACTGTGGCCACAGTGCAGAAAGGCAGGCTGCTGCCTGCACGTGAGCGTACGCAGGCTGACCGCACCCCACAGTTGATCCCAGCGCATGCTCCCAAACCGATTCCAGGATAAGCCCGAGTTTCCAAAACTTCCTGGGAGGGCCCACCACCCACCTGGACAGCAGAACCAGACCAGAGACTCAAGCAACACCCCAACCCACCCACCCAGGCTGTGGCCGGGGGCACAGACACCAGATTCCAGCTGTCCCCGAATGTCAAGGGTGGAGGGTGAGACCAAGCAAGATGACGAGCTCGGGGACACCCCAGCCTAGGAGCAAATTTCCCATCACAGCCAGTGACCCTCGACAGGCTCCTACCCAGGAAGGTTCCACTCCCCCCAAAATCATGCACCAAATACAGCTTAATGTGGTAGGATCGCCTTCAGCCCCGGCCAGCTCAGTGCAGACCTCTTGAATGAAAAGGACGAATCTGACCCAAACTGCCAAAATTAAAAGGAGGAATTTGTCACGAAGCTTCAGCATCCCAGAGAAGCAAAGACAGGAAAATGAATTTGGGTTTTTTTTTTTTTTTTGGTACTGAGGATTGAACTCATAGCTCATAGGCAGTCTACCTCTGAGCTACACCCCCAGTCCCCCCCACCCCCTCCACTTCATTTTTAAATTTTGAAACAGGGTCTAAGTTGCTGAGGCTGGCCTCAACCTGTGATCCTCCTGCCTCAGCCTCCCAAGCACTGGAATTAGAGGTGTGCGCCACCACCATGCTTGGCATGCATTTTCTTTGGGAAGAACAGGCACCAGGAGGTAGAGCCTTCCGGGAGCTCTTTCCATCCCTCCCGTCTGTGTGTCTCTATGGGACAAACAACAGCTCCCAGGCTCGCGAGTTACCACTCACAGACATCCCGTGCCGTCTCTTCATCCCAAGAGCCTACTGTCCAGGACAGAGAAGTTGATTGGCCCGGCCAGGGGAGATAGGGACCCCCGATGCCAGCAACACCCACTTCGGATAGACAGGCAGTTCCCGGGGATGGCGGTGGTGGCGGCCACCTGGAAGGTGCCCACAGAGACCACCGGTCATTCAGAAGCGGAGGGGGTGAAGCTGGGTGGGGGCAAGCACGGCCCTCTTTCTCTGGTTGAGTCCAGCAGGGCGGGTGGTGGGCAGAGCCACCGTGGCACAGCTGCCTGCATCAGCGCTGCTCACAGTCCCTCGACCAGAGTGTGATATTTACCCAACACCTGCCCCTGGGTCTTGGTCACAAACACACCATGAGAACATCGCCCTGGAGCTGGAGAGTCAAGTTGGCACGTGGACTGCCCACGCTCCCTAAGCTGTGATGTCTGCCTTGGGCCCCCCAGCAGGAGGCAGCAAGAGAAAAACAGACCTGGGCAGAGGGGGCCCCGGCTCCGGGCGGGAGGTGGCCAGTGCTGTCCAGCAGCCCCACGCCAGGCAGTGGCCGAGCCCTCCACCGAGGGCTGCAGCCAACATACCAGCATCCCAGACGCCGGGCAGATGACGCCGCTCCTCTGCCATCTCTCCCGGGGAGCCTGCCAAGTCCCCAGGCCCAGCCCGTGCTGACATTTAAAGCAAAGCGTGTGTCAACCATATTAAACAATATACCAAGCTGTGGGTTATTAAGTGCTGGGTAAATTGACCACAGCAATTAAACTGAGATTAGGGAGTGAGGCAGTGGAGTCCCAGGCTGCGAACACTGTAACATACGGGCCTGCCTGCTACCAAGTACCAGCGCACGTCACGGACTCGGTGGCACCGCCCTGAAAGGAAAGTCGCTCGGTGCCCCAGCCCCGGCTCCCCACCTCCACTTGACTTTTCTTCTGTGACATTCTGTCTTTTCAAGCAGACCCCGCTTGTACCTGGCTCGAGGAATTACTGGAGACTGAGGTAAGGCCAAGGGACATGTCCCCGGAGGAGTGGCCAATCTGCTGTGGCTGGAATTTCTCCACCTCCGCCCAACCCCTTCCCAGCTTGGGTGATCTGCTGGCCTGGGGGGCAGGGGTCACCCAGAGTTCTAGAGGCAGGAGAGCAGCCTCTCTCAGCCCACCAATGCCGCCAGTCCCCTGTAGACACCCTGGGACAACAGCTGGAGACCCTGCAGGCAGAGGCCAGCCAGGAGGACCCAGGTAGGGCCAACCTCCTCCCCCGCACTGGGCAGAGCCTGAGGGCAGACGGGTGTCCTGGCACTGGGACACCCTTTGAGTCACTGGCTCTAGGCCTCTGGGCCACAGAGCCGCCGTCTTGCCGACATCCTGTTGGCCAGTCCCCCAGCCTTTCGCTGGCTCCAGAGGCTGAGGCCACTTGGTATATGGGGAAGGGTACCCAGAGGACGCTCTGACCCCTGAGTCCTGCTCAGCTGCTGTCCCTCCCAAGGATCCACGCCCCAGGGCTGAGAGCTCCATGTCCCAGGAAGCTTGGGGTTTGGGCTCAGAGTTGAGGCCACCGGAAGCGGAGTCAGACACACGAGTCCCGATTGCGGCCTGCCTCTTGCTCACTCTCTGACCTTGGGCAAGTGAGTTATCTTCCCTCAGGCGCGGCTTCCTGTACACCGGCCCATCGGGGGTCCACCTCCGTGGGCGAGTGCACACATGCAGACACGCATGCGCACACACACACACACGCACACACGTGTGTTCCCAGTTGGAGAAAGACTCAACAGAAAGGAGGGGAACTGCCATATCATCATTGCAGGAGAAGCTGGCCTTAGTCTGTATTAACACCTTTGACCATTCTGGTGAGTTGATATGCTGGGCTCTCATATAAAGTTTTGTCAAGGGGCCAGTGACCTGCTCTGTGACCAGATCTATCGCTTGTCCCCCTGGTCAGCTCCGTCCTGGGAGGGGAGAGAAGGCTGGATCGATGGGCCGATGGGGACCTCACACTCCCATAACAGCTGGCTTCCAAGTGTCGCTGGCGGGCAGGCCGTGGGAGCCTGGAGGGGGCTTCTCCCAGGGACCTCACCGGCATCCGCGGCTCAGGCTGCCCAGACTGCCCCGCCTGGCTGCAGCTTCCACCTGGGACTCGGCCTCCACTCTGTCCTCCAGCCTGGAGGGGTGACAGTGATAGCTGCATCCAGCTGCTGCTGGTCTCTGGTGACTTCACTGCCGCTGCCTAGAGTCTCAGCTCTTCCTCTACCCTGAGGCCCCGTGTGTGACATGTGTGTTCCTGCTGGACTGCGAGCTCTCTCCCCCCCAAAGCCCCTTAGCTGCGCTCACTCAGGAGCCGCACCAAGCAGCTCTCAGCACTTAACTTTTAACAGATAAAGCGCAAACACCTGGAATTGGTGGTATGCTCCAGGAGTGAGGACCAGGGACTGTGTGGTTAACCCTTGCGTTCCCAAAGCCCAGACAGGCACCTAGTAGGCATGCTATAAATATGCACTAAGTAACTAAAGCCGAAAAAATAAAAGCCCACTGGGATTATATTCCATAATCATTGTGGAGTTGTTTGAGGAGACTATACTCATCTATCTCAGCTGTTTCTTTATTAGTATTAGTAATAATAATGGCGTTTAAAGGGTTGATTGAAGGAGCAGACTCCATCTATGCTTCCAGAAAGGTCCAGATTGCCCTAGGATCAAGTAATATGTAACCCATTGCTAGACTAACTGCAGGAATTAACAGACTGCACTTTTTAGCCTCAATCCAAATTGAGCTTCTACAACACCTTCATTTCCCCCCTTCCTTTGCTTCTTAAGGTGGGGATGGGGGATGGGGAGGAGGAAGACCATCTTGTTTTATTGAGCATGTATTTTTATACACAGCCCAAAGTCCTTTCTGGTTGGAAGCACATGAGTAAAATGTAACTCAGAGATGTCGCGGGCGGGGAGACGGTTCAACCCAGTGCATTGGGTCCATTTGCAAAGGGGCCTCTGAGGTTTCAGCCACCACCAGCCAAATTCTCAGAGCATTTTTTGGTTCTGAGTGGTCAGGAAGGATGAGGAATTTCTGCCCAAAACTGAGTAGGTTCCAAACTATAAAAGCCTTGGCTGAAGTGTAAGGAGTGTGTATTAAGTGTCCCTGGGAAAGGGGAGTGGGGGAAACCCTCAGGCTGCCTTCTGGTGTCTCAGCTGCCCTGCCCCTTAACCACACTAGAGCTGACTTAGAAGGGCTCTAGGCTCTACCTCCATCCTGGATCACAACGTACCTGCCCCTTGACCTTCTTGGAGGACCCTGCTCTCGGCTAGTTAGCATGCTGGAAATCTTCTGACAAACTAATTCATACTAAGGTGTGAACGGCCTTCTATCTGCTTAATGTGTTTACATGTGAATGAGAATGGGACCTTAATCCAAGTCCTTTGGGAAGGATTCTAGACAGCATCAGTAAGACGGTAATCTGGGGGCGTTCACGGAAGGAAGCCTTAGCTTTGCTGAGTTGTCCTTGAGGGTGTCCTTCTTGATTATAGCTCAGCCCAATGGGGCCTTGAGCAAGCGACAGGCCTGAGCCAGCCGATACTTGGGAGGGTTGAAACGGCCTCTTGAGTGTCTTCAACTCAAAAGTCGATTCCTTGACTCCGAATCGCTTAGCTCAACATCGAAGTCTTTCCATAATGTGACCCTAAACTCAACTCTGTTATTCATTACCCTCCTCAGAAACCAGGTAGACCAGATGGACAACACCAGGTAATGACAGTATGAAATTGCCAGGAACCATCTTAAGTACTTCCCCTTCTATCCTCACAACTCCTAATCATCTTGTTCCCATTTTACAGATAAGGAAACAGGGGCTCCAGTCACTGGCTCCTACAGCCAAGGTGACCAGACCGTAAATCACAACATCCCATCGGGTAGGCTTGTCCCTGGTCCAGCCATGAGTACCCCTCTCACTGTACAGATGTGACAACTAGGCTCAGAGAGGTTAAATAACTTGGTCAATGTCACACAGCAGTGATGGGCCTCTAAAGCCCTCCCCTTGGGCTCCACGCCATCCCCGCTGGACCCCAAGACCCTAGAGCTGCCTTGACAGGTCTGTTTCTCTGCCTCTCTGAAGACCTACCCACCTCCCCATCATTTGCTCAAACAGCAGCGAAAGCCTGGGATGAGAAGAGAGGACAGGAGCTGAAGATTCAGCAAAGGCAGAAAGTCATTCCTCTTCCATGAAAATAAAAGCCAAGAAAGCCAAAGTCTTTTAATCTGACCCCCAAAAATAAACTTCCTTTCTTCTGGGCTGGGGTGCTAGATGCCAAGTTCTACCTCAGGTCTTTAAGAAACAAAACCAAACCAAACAAGGCTAAGCCTTCAACCCCTCTATGATCCCGCTTGTAATAAAAACATCGACTTCCCCTCTCTCCTGGTGGGGCAAATTGCTGTGGTTAAAGAAGCTGTTTTCATAGTCAGCTAATTATCCCCCTAAAGGATGCTGATGATCTAACTTCCCGCCCCTGCCTTGGCCTGAGAGCCCCCGGCTGGGCTCCAGAGGGCTAAATGGAGAAGAACCAGATGCTGGAGAGGGGAGAAGGGGCAGGAGCGCTGGCCCTCCCGACTCCCACCTCTCAAAGCCTGGGCCAAGAGCCCTTAAGTGAGAAAACCCCCGCCTCTGCCAGCTCCTGGCTGAGCTTGTAGTTTTACCTTCCCAAGGCTCAGTTTGCTCATCTGTAAAACGGGGACGCTGATGGTGCTATGAGAAAATGTGTGGATGGCTCAGGATCTGGCTCAGTCAATGCTAAATTACTCATCCCTACTCATCCCTTTCTTGTCCTGATTTTCCTTTCCTTCCTTGGTTACCCAGCGCTGAAGCGCCTGACCAGACAGTTGCTAGCTCCAACATTTAGCAAGCACCACCAGCTAGCATGCACATGAGGAGGTTCACAGCTGTTACCTCATTTGATCCTAAGAACAACCCTCAGAGTTGAGTCTTACTATTTTGTCCATTTTACAGAAGAAGCAACCGAGGCTCAGAAAATTTACTGGTCTAGGAAGCGCTGGGGCAGAATTAAAGCTCCGTCCTCGTGCTGTGATATAGATGCTCTAAACCCACGTGCCACGACTTAGTTTCCTTGTTGCACACCTTTTTTTCCCTTCTGGAATAAATCACTGTCCTGTTCTTCATCTCGCTAGACTTCTGTTCCCAGTGCAAAGTATTCCTCCCCCGCCCCATCAGCCTCTCAGAATAAGTTTTCACTTCGAATGACATTTTTCCTGAACACTTCCCTCCTGGAGTCTCCATCCTGGGGGCCAGGCCAGGTTTGGTGATCTTCAGCCCTGCCACACAGCTGTGTGCCCTGGCTTCCCTCTCATTCTCCCTCTGGTTTCTTGGATTTCTTATCTTCCTCTCTTTTGGTTTATATTCTTGTTATAGAGTGAATGCTTGTGCTCTCTCCCAATTCATAAGTTGAAGCCCTGACCCCCAGTATGAATATATTTGGAGACAGACCCTCTGCAGAGGTGATAAAGATTAAATTAGGTGGTAAGAGGAGCCCTGGACCAATAAGGCTCTGCCCTTATAAGAAGAGAGGAACCAGAGCGCTGTCCCTCTTCCAAGTGAGGACATCGCAGGAAGGCGGCTGTCTGCAACCCAGGAAGAGCAGCCACCCTACCAGACCTTGATGCGGGGGCTTCTATCCTCCACAACTGTGAGACAATGCATTTCTGCTATTTAAGCCACCCGGTCTGTGACATTTTGTTATAGAAGACTAAGCCGATTAACACAATCCTCATTTTCCTAAAATAAATCTTTCAGTAGCTGCCTGGCAGTTCGTTCTTTTCTTTTCTTTTTTTTTTAACATTTTCATTTCTGTAGAAAAGAAAAATCTTAGATAGAAATTTGTGGGATATAGAATTCTGGGACTAGCAGAATCTTTCCCCAAGGTTTTCTCAGGATGCTTCACTGTTCTCTAACTTCCACTGTTGCGGTGAGAAGGCTCATGTTTTTCTTATCCTCGGTCTTCAATCATGATAATTTTTTTCTCTCTCTGATGCTTTTAGTTTCTTCTCTTTATCGTTGCCATTCTGAAATTTCACCACCATGAGTCGAGCATCCACTTTTTTCTTCATTCATGACACTGAAATGCCAGTGGGTCATTGAATTTGAAGACTTCTGAGCAGTGTTCTTGTATTTTTTCTTCGATAATTTCTTTGTCTCTATTTTCCACATGAATTCTCCCTAAGCCTTTTGATAAATAAGTGACACATGGCTTTGTCCTGTTTTTTCAAAACTCTTTCCCTTCTAATAGCCATCATTTTTTTGTTGTTGTTGTTGTTGTTGCTTGATCTGTGGAAAGATTTCTTCAACTTCTACGTTCCAACTCTTCCATTAATTTTTGGGGGGGTTTTTGCAATCATATTTTCAGTTTCCAAGAATTCTTGTCATACTCTTACTGATTTTCATAGTCTGTTTTTCACAGATATATTATCTTGTCATTCTGAAGATGATAGAGTTTTAAAAATTCTTCTGGCTGCTATATTGTCTTTAATTTCCTGCCTTAGTTTTTTTTGGGGGGGTGGGAGGAATGTCTTTTTATTTTCATTTTGAAGACTTCTTAAAAGTCTGAACATCTCGGGCTTACTGTTTATATTTAATAGCAATACCACAAAAAGTGAATAGAAAGTTCTGTGTGTGATCGCTCAGAGGCCACGTTTTGCTTTGGAAGACTCCCATTGGTCAATACTACTAGTCTTTTTTTAGGGGATATTCCTGTATTCCAGAGATGAGTCTCCTGATGTCTAAAAAGGTGGAGTTGGGGGAAATGCAGGGATGCTCCCAAGGCAGGCAGCTGAACTGCAAGGAGCAGGAGAGAGGATCAACTATCCAGTGGTCTGAATGTGATGGTACCGTGGTCTATTCAAGCTACTTTGACAGAATACATACACTGTAGGATTCAACAACAAACATTCATCCCTCTTCGTTCTGGAGGGTGACAAGTTCAAGATCGCACAGCAGGGGCCCCGTGTCTGCTGAGGGCCGGCTTCCTGGTTCATACATGGCTATCTTTTCGCTTGTCCTCACATGGCAAAAGGAGGAGGGGAACACTCTGGAGCTTCTTTTATAAGGTCACAAATTCCATTCGTGAAGACTCTGCCCCTGTGATCTCATCACTTCCCAACGGCCCCACCTCCAAACACCCTCACACTGGGGACTGGGGTTCAACCTACGGATTTTGAGGGGACACATTCAGTCTATAGCAGATCTATTACTGTGATTGTCTCAGAGGTCACTGGGAACAGAGAAGGAAAACCTGGCAAGACGGGGATGTTGCATCTTATTGGTTTCTTGGTTATAACTCATTTTTGTCTGAAAATTCCAACACTTTTATCCACACATCCTAGTTGTGATTTCCACCTTGGATGGCATCTAGCAGGTTGTTAGATTTCTATTATTTTCTCACCTTGAAACTTTCCAGAAAAGAATAAGTATTGGGGATAAATATTACTCAACATTCGAAGATGACTTCTTTATATTCTCATCTTTAAAAGGGGGAGATTTTGATAGTTAAACACCATAGTTTATCATTTTCTGTTTTAGCGTGAAGCTTTTCTATTTTACAAGTAAAGGGTATTCATTATACGTAATCTAGAACAAGAGTCTGCAAACATTTTCTGTAAAGAGACAGCTGGCAAATATTTCAGGTTTTGTGCACCTGTGGTCTCTGTTACACCTGCTCAATTCTGCTGTTGTACTGTAAAGTAGTCATGAGCAATATATAAATGAACAGGCCCGGCTGTATTCAAATAAAGCTTTATTTATAAAAACAGATGTTCATATTTGACCTACAAGCCTTATTTTAAAGTGAAGAAAACAAAATTACCTGGAATCTTCCATCCAAAGATAACCAAGGTTGCCGGGCGTGGTGGCGCATGCTTGTAATCCCAGTACTTTGGGAGGTGGAGACCAGAGGATCCAGGTTCGTGGCCAGCCTCAGCTCTCTCTCTCTCTCTCTCTCTCTCTCTCTCTCTATCTATCTATCTATCTACTTAGTGAGGCCCTCCGCAACTTTGTGAGACCCGGTTCCAAAATAAAGTATAAAAAATAGGGCCGGGGGCGTAGCGCAGAGGTAGAACACCCCTGGGTTTAATCCCCGGTACCGCAAAAAAAAAATAAATAAATAACCAAGGTTAATATTTGGGTGTGTATCCTCTCAGTGTTTTGTCCATGTATATATAATTTATTTTCAAAACAGAAACATTATTTAATACAGCTTTACTTTGTTTTTCCCACATAATATTTCAACAATAGTTATGCTATTGAACAGTCTTTAATAACATTACTTTAATAGCTATAAAATATTTAATTACATATTCCCCTATTGTGGGTTTTATTTTATCTTTACAATAAAGAATCAGTGACAAACTTTAGCTGCTGTTAATGGATCTAATCACACCAGTGACCCCCAGGAGGCTTCTATTCTGATAAGTTGGTACCCTTATCTTGCCAGTCATGAAATATTTTGAATATGAACCCTATAAACCATACCAGAATAAATATTATCAGAATTAAGTCTTGGTGTGATTTAATAATCATTTACTTAGAAAAACACTAGAAAAGGAATTGCTACTTACTGTGTATTAGCATTGTCTACATTTTCATAAGCATTGTGAAATCAACTTCCATAGCTGAGGCTGAGGCTGGCCTCGAGCCACAATCCTCCTGTCTCAGCCTCCCAAGTACTGGGATTACAGGTGTGCACATCTGTACCTAGTTTATACTAAGATTTAACTCCACCAGCAGAATATGAGAGTACCTCTTTTGTACAAAGAATCTTTTAGTAAATAAATTTAACAAGTTAGCAATGGATTCTTACACTCAAAAGTAATATCCAGGACGAACATAATCAATATTCTCTCTTGACCTTTGCACTGAGTAAACTCTCTTAATGAGACAGAGCAAGGAGGCCCCGATCCCTCCACTAAGGTTTCTGGTGGAATATAATCTGTTTAAAAAAAATATATATATTTTTTTGCTTCCACCCATGACCAGGCTCAGGAACAGCTGACTCCTTCCCCAAGTTTTCCCACAACCCCACATTCGCAAGAGCTCTGAACTTGACCAATAGACGACCTTCCTAGGTGACAGTCGTGAGTTCTTCCACCATCTTTTGGAAACTGAGCCCAAATGGACCGAAAGCAGGGAAGCAGATTGCTGTGTCTAGTGCAAACCCCAATGCGGAAAGCAAAGAACTGACAAGACGTGTGCAGAAATCCCGGATCTTGTGCAGTGGCTGACTGCACCTGCGCCTGCGCTAGCTGGCCCCTTAAGTCTACATAAGCTTCGCTCCTCCGGAACTCTGAGCGCAGTCCTGGGAGCCTGCGCTGAATTCCACATGCGTCTCCCTATGCTTGAGCCCAGTAACGCCTTGTTCCGATGGCATTGCTTGACTCCTCGTGTTCTCGATCCCGAATTGAGCACAAGAAGCCCGGGCTGATTGGTAACATCACCAGGTCGCAGGTACCTGGCTTTCCACTGGTCCAAAAAAAGTAGGAGATGCTAAGTACTATTATCCCCTTCTCTGAGAGTCCCAGAGCTCACCGGCATGTTCAAAGCATTGAAAAGTCCTGCATCCCACTAAACACACTTACCTCTTTAGCCTGGAGTTACCCCAATCAAATCCCGTCTTCCAGTAATACCTGGTAGAGGTTCGATGGACTGGCTCGCCAGGACAAGTTTGAAGAATTGGTCTAACGAGTGGCCCAAAAGCATCACCTTATCATTGTCCATTACAGCATTCTAACCCAATCAACCTGCTGCTAACAGCATGAAAAACAGCAAACTAAAAGGAATCAAGGTTATTCATAATGGAATAATTTTATATGAGAACCGGTTTTTAAAAGGAAGAGCACTGATTCTGTAAAGAGGAAGGATGAAGGTAACAGATCAAGCGGGAGATGTGCATACCATAGAAAGCAGGCGGTCGGCGGAGCTCGGGGGACACCGCTGAGCCTTCACGGGGGTAGCAAAGTTGGGAAACTCATTACCCCATTAGGTCCAAGGAACATTTAGGCTAATTTGTGGATGTCAGGTTCGTAATGGGTTATTTGAAGAAAGCTGAGGGTTTGGAGGAAGAAAACATCCCTGACCTTTCGGAAGCTGACATGGGAGAAGGAAATTACCTTGTCCCTTCTTTCTAAGCTAGTCATCGTGTAGCCCTTTGCTTAAAGGCGTCCAAAGGAAGAGTTCCTCCCTCCCCTTAATACCCTGCCTCAAGCTATTCCGATATTAACTGCCCTTGGAAACCCCTTCACTTCCCTTTCCTACCTAGAGTGAAGAAGTAACAATTTAGAACTTTTCACTTCTTTGATGTATCAACGCAAAACGAGGGGAGGGTAGCTGGAGAGCGAGGAAAACCCTGAGAACTCAAAACTCGCGCCTGCCCTTGATTGCCAGTAATCTTCCAGGGTAACATTGAGTTTCCTGACTTTTAGCAAACCATGCTCGGCATTCCCACTTGGAAAAGGGTCTCTGGGTGAGAGCCCCCTGCTTGCAACGATGCCTGAGCAATGTCAGTGCTATTAAAACAGTCTTTGTAGGTGGGTGTGGTGGCGCACGCCTGTGATTCCAGTACTTGGGAGGCTGAGACAGAAGGATTGCAGGTTTGAGGCCAGCCTTAGCAACTTAGTGAGACCCTGTTTCAAAATAAAAAGGACTGGGGGTGTAGCTCAGAAGTAGAATGCCAGCTGGGCTGGTGGTGCACGCTTGTAATCCCAGTACTTTGGGAGGCGGAGACCAGAGGATCCGGGTTCGCGGCTAGCCTCAGCCCCCCCCCCCTCTCTCTCTCTCTCTACTTAGTGAGGCCCTCCGCAACTTTGTGAGACCCGGTTTCAAAATAAAGTATAAAAAATAGGGCCGAGGGTGTGGCATGGAGGTAGAACGCCCCTGGGTTCAATCCCCGGTACTGCAAAAAAAAAAAAAAAAAGAAGTAGAATGCCCCTGGGTTCAATCCCCAGTACCACAAAAGAAAAGACAGTCTTCATTCCGGCATACACGTCTTCTATGGAGGCCTCTTTCATGACTGGGCATCCCACAAGATCACCGACACCAGATGGCCCTGGACACCATAACCACACATCAGTGGAGACAGCAGGAGCTTCCCCTGAAGCTCAGCAGGCCCCACCCTCTGCTGCCCTTGCTCACTCTCTCAACCTTGATAGAGAAATGGAACATGCGGGGAGGCCTCCCATCCTGTCATGGTCAAGAGAAGGTCTTGCTCAACCCACCGCGGTTTATAGATGCAAGAAATGAGCCAGAGATAGGGAGAGATTTGCAGCAAGCTGCAAGTTATTAGGTTGCATGGCCAGGATTAGAACCCCATGACCCCTAGCTCCATCCATTTCCTCCTGATCCTTTTTTTTTTTTTTTTTTGGTACTGGGGATGCACCTCAGGGGTATGCTACCTCTGAGATAGATCCCCAGCCCGTTTTTATTTTTTATTTTGAAACAGGGTCTCTCTAAGTTGCTGAGGCTGACCTCAAACCTGTGATCCTCCTGTCTCAGCCTCCCAAGTACTGGAATCACAGGTGTGCGCCACCACGCCCAGCTTCCTCCTGTGCCTTCCTATACTGGACACTTTTTGTCAACTCTGTATGGGGCAGATGATGGGTCAGAAGGTCCTAGAGAGACTCCACTTGTGAAGTCAAAACTCCTAGACTTTGGATCTGCAGAAACAATGTCTATCCCATTCCTGTTTTTCAGACCTTTGTCGTATTCAATAGTTAAACGTCTGGCCGGATGTGACCCCCTGAGGACACACTCTCCAAATGTCTACCAAGGTCCTTCCAAAAGTGCCTTCCTTAATCAAGCAGAAAGCATCCTTCTTGCTAGGCTGCCAAATAATATTACAGGAACTGAAGGAGAACTGGGACTTGTTTTCCTCTCTTCCACCGAATGCACATCTTTAGTTTGGTTTTAAATTTCTCCATTCTCCATGGGTATCGGCAACGCTGGATTAGTAATGCTAAAAAATTTATCTTTACAACCTATTGTCTTAGGTAAGATTGTATCAACAGCTCCAGATGGACCAATCTCTAAGAATAATTTCACTTCCCCTTATCATTGACAGGAATCACATTTACATATTCTACTGGTGGGCGAGATAATGCAGAAATGATTAATGTCCCTCGATGTGCAGATACCTGTAGACTGTTTGATCAATGTCTCCCCAAGAAAGTGTCTTTCATTCTGGATGCTCAAAGTCCAGAAAGGCTCTGTGATTAATGTAACTAAATGTTTGGGGTCGGCGGAAGCTGCAGACGCCATTCCTGTGTCCCCATCCCACTAAAGAGAGGTCACAGGAGACTGGATTAGTCATGTGGAGAAAAAGTCTACAGGATGCATGTGTGTATGGAATTTCCAACGTCCCTTTAGAGAAAGGAGCAAAATCTGCCCTGCAACGTCTCCTCCAGAGGCTCTGGAAAGAGAATAGCACGCTCTTCCCATGCAAACATATTTCCCATCAGAAAGCCATGTGGGTCTGATTCTGTGGGTTGTGTTATATTCTAATTTATTTCACACAATTTGTTGACCAGAAATCTCTGGCTTCATCCAGTTCCCCCTGAGAGAAGCGCTGGCCCCCACTGGAATGATAAAAGGCACGAAGAGCAGCAGACATTGTGCATTGTCTTCTCGCTTCTCCAGATTGCTGAAACATTTCCTCTGCGCTGTCTTTGGAGATGACTCAAAGTTGGGGTGTCCGGAGCCAGGATGGCAGAGAGTCTAGACAGGAACTCTGGGGTCATGCTGAACCACAGTAGGTGCCGAGGCTGCGTCAAGCTGGGTGGCGTTGGGGTACGTTCCAAACCTTCTCTGTGCCTCAGTTTACTGATCTGAAACCTGGGGATGATCACTGGGAGGACTCTCGCCAGGAAGTTTAAAGGAGGAGACCTGGTGCCAGGCACTCGGCAAGCATTCCATGGATTCTAGCTAGTGTGATTATCATCATTAATTCTAAAGATGGTTTGTTGACGTGCCTCATGCCTGCTTCATGCAAACAGTGAGGCTTTCTTCAGGTACTGCCCGGCCAGGCTCCTCCTGCAAGGAGATCCATTTTCCGTTGGAAAATATTTTTAAGGAAATTATATTCAATTCAAGTTCATTTGCATAATAATATGCATATCTAAAACCTGACTAAGCCAGGCTGCCCCTAGCTGTGGGAGCCGAGGAGGCCGTATTTAGGAATACAAATGACTCCAGGAATAATGTTTCTGCGCCCTGGACTGCTCCCAAGGAAGACATGTGGGTCATGATTAAATGGCAAAACCGGAAGATACCAGATGAATTGAAAAATAAAATCCAGAATCCCAGACGGCAGTCACATCCAAAAAATGGAGTTTGGGAAAGATGAGCCTGAGATGAACAGTGGAAATTTCACAAAGGAGAGCAGAGGTCCTGGGGAAATCACCAGAACCATTCATTCATTCATTCATTCATTCATTCAACAAACATTTACTGAATGCAAGGTATAGTTCTTGATGTTAGGATAATCCAGTAAACAGATTAGACCAAGTTCCCACTCCCAGGAGGTCACATCCCAGCAGAAAACAGAGGGGACAAGCAAACGATAAGTAAGATCTACGAAGAAAATGGCGCTGGCCTTGTTTCGTCCCCTCAGAGCCCTAAGGAGCAGCTCGAAGGCCTTGGAGGAGCCAGGACTCTAGTCTTCTCTGCCCTGTACGGCTTTGGAAAAATCATACCTTCACTGGACCTTCCTTCTTCCAGATTGTGAGACGCATAATTCCAAGTCCCCAAGATGGAATCTTTTGCAAGACAGGTGGTCCAACATTTCCACGACCCAGCTCGGGGCAGCTACACGGCCAACATGCTCGCAGCCGTGTCCCTATCCTGTGCCCACGGAAGGTCTGGATATAGCTTGTGTGTCCCCCAGGGGTCCTCTGCGATTGGAGACTTGGTCCTCAGCGGGGCAGTACTGGAGGTGGCAGGGCCTGGTGGGGGTGGTTCTTGGGGGTGCTCTCAGGAGGTAGTTCTCGTAGGAGCCCTTGAGTCTTTGTCAGAAAAGGAGCACGCCTGCCAGGAGCGATTGGGCATGCCTGTAATCCCAGTCCTTGGAAGGCTAAGACAGGAGAATCACAGGTTCGAGGCCAGCCTCAGCAATTTAGGTAGACCCTCAGCAACTTAGAGGGACCCTGTTTCAAAATAAAAAAAAAAGAGTTGGGGTGTAGCTTAGAGGTAAAATGCCCTGGGTTCAATCCACAGCGCCAAAAAACAAGGAGTAAGTCTGGCCCCACCCAGCTCTCTGCTTCTTGGTTCCAGACATGATCTTCTTGCCCCCGACGCACTCCTGCCATTGCTACTGGCTGTGAAGTGACGTAGCCGAGGGGTGACACTCACCCCCAAGCCAGTGATATGCCAGTTGGACTTTGAACCTCTAGAAGTGTGAGCTAAATAAACCTCTTTTCTTCATAAGTAGCCTGCTTTGTGTATTTTCTTTTCTTTTCTTTTTTTTTGGGGGGTAATGGGGATGGAAGCCAGGGGCGTTCTATCTCCAAGCTACACCCCCAGCCCTATTTTTTTTATTTTTTATTTTGAGACAGGGTCTTACTAAATTGCCCAAGCTGGTCTTGAACCTACTATCCTCCTGTCTCAGCCTCCCAAGTACTTGGATTACAGGTATGCACCACCAGATTCAGCTTAAGTATTTTCTAAGGGTATTGAAAAGTTTGCTAACACAGACAGCATCACCCATCCATGGTGAGGGTGCCTCAGACGCAGTCCAGCTCAAGGCCGACACTCTCCGTCAGTCAAGGGGGGCTCCTGGACCCGCCCAGGGCCTCCGCACAGCTGCCCTTGCTCCCCAGTACAAGGTGCAGGTGCTGAGCTGCGCAAGAAGGGGGCTGCTCTATGACAGCATGCGTCACATCCACGCGTGTCCTTCCAACAGCCATGTCCTCTTCTCATGGACAGCCGGCCCATCAATGCGGCACAGGGCTCCCCAGCTGGGACGCCCAGGGACCTGCGGGGACAGACACTGTGGCCTCGCCCTTCCTCAGTGCCACACAGACAGCCCTCTCTGAGCTTCCATCTCAGAGGCACCAGTACATGGGCGCTGGAGTAGACCAACCTGAGTTTAAACGTTGACTCTGTGACCTTGACCTCTCGCTAAGCCTTAGCTTCACCCTATGCGAAATGAAGAGAATAGTGTCCCCTGGACGGGTTGAGCGCTAAGGAGCTAATGCTTTCAAAGCCACGCACTCAATGAATGCTCTTTCTTATTATAGGCCAGGCATACCTTATCCAAAAGCCTAAAGTGCTCCAAATTCTGAATCTTTTTGAGCACCAGCATGAGGACATGAGTAGAAAATTCCATACCATGGAACTTTGTTTCATGCACAAAATTAATAAAAAAATAATTTGTAATATCACCTTCTGGCTCTGTGTGTATGGTATATATAAGACACAAATGAATTTTGTGTTTAGACTTGGGTCCTGTCCCTAAGATATCACATTATAGATCTGCAAATATTCCCAAATCCCCCCCAAAAAAATCCCCAATAAAAAACACTTCTGGTCCCAAGCATTCTGGATAAGGTACACTCAACGCGTATTACCTCTTTCACTGAGGAGAGCAGCACCTCCCTCGACGTGTCCAGCACATAGTAGATACTCAGTAAGTGTGATTTTTGTTTTTCTGCTGCCTTCTCCAGTCCTAAGTAGACCAGGCTGCAGTGATGTGGGGGAGCGGGGGTGCTCAGTTTATGAAGCGGGGGGAAGTAGAAAGGGCAGGGTGGGTGGGTGCTGTGCAGTAGAGGCTCCCCAAGTCGAATGCTTTCTTCCAAGAGGGTACGGTGCACGGCTCACCAGCGGTGTCCTCCGCGAGTGTGCACCCTTGCCATGGCTCCGTCAGCTGCAAACGTGCTTCGGCTGGTCGGACCACTGGGACACGCATGCTATTGCCTGCTAAATAATGCAGAGCCTTTGCCCTTTCAGGATGAGGTTCAGAAGAAGTTGTATATGATTTTGCATTTTTCTCCAACAGAGCGAGAGAACCAAGAGGGAGGCTGGCAGCGGAGGAACTTGTCTCTAGTTAAAAAAAAATACACATTCAATAAACGGGAAAATTATTTAAATAAGCAATCCTGAGGAAAAAATATGGAAGCCAATTTTATTCATAAAACAACTGATTTACAGCATTCTAGCTAAGAGCAGCTTTTAACTCAAGCCTCTGAGATCCTATTTATTATTCAGCAAAATATTCAAGATTAATAAAGGTATCTTTAATACTAATATAGCAGCAAGAGCTAATATATGTAAAATAATTATTATGAAAAGTATTATCAATATTTGGGGGAAATAATGTACATGCATAATGAATGAATTTTGCCCCTGGGTTTCGGCTTATATCTTGGCCTGATTTTGCATGGAGAAATTGTGCATTATAATGAAAGGCAAAATGATCACACATTACAACTGCAAGGGTTTTTTTTTTATCACTGCTCAGAAGGATCCTAAAACTGTCACCTAAACAGGAAAAATATATATATATTCTAGATCAGTGTGTATACAGAGACACTGATCATTCTTTGAGTGGTGGAAAACGCCCAAACCCCCACTGCTTTCAAAATGACAATGATTGGCCTTGAAGAAGTATATAAAACATGTCTGAGAGCCAAATAGCACAAAAATACTACCAAATTTTAGGCGGGGGAAGGGTTGCTCAGACTTTTCAGTTTAAACCTTCCTGACGCTGAAATCCTCTGGTATTTCTCAAACAGCATATATGAAGTAAATCAAATAAGAATTGTTTCAATCGTCATGAGCCATCGAAGGTGGCTCAGCAGTATGAATACTTAATGCTATTGAACTGCGCACTTAAAAATGCACAAGATGAGCCGGGCGTGGTGGCGCACGCTTGTAATCCCAGTACTTGGGAGGCGGAGACGGGAGGATCTGGGTTCGCGGCCAGCCTCAGCTACTTAGTGAGGGCCTCTGCAACTTAGTGAGACCCTGTTTTAAAATAAAGAATAAAAAATAGGGCTGGGGGTGTAGCCTGGAGGTAGAATGCCCCTGGATTCAATCCCCGGTACCATAAAAAAAAATGCACAAGATGGCCAGGCGTGGGTGGTACTCACCTGTAATCCCAGGACTTGGGAGGCTGAAACAGGAAAACCACACGTTCGAGGCCAGCCTCAGCAACTTAGCGAGACCCTGTTTCAAAATAAAAAATGAAAAGGGCTTGGGGGTGTAGCTCACAAGTAGAATGCCCCTCGGGTCAATCCCCAGTACAAAAAAAGAAAAAACACCAAATCCTATTCAGCTAACAAATGGGCCCTAATCCTTGCGCCACGCCCTGTGAAAATGCAAAGAAAAATTAGGGAGGGTGTCTTCCTTTCTAGAGCATCCAATCAGAAGGAATATGAAAGGCAATCTCTCCATGTAATCCCGTCCCTCACTTCATAGATGAGGAAGCTGAGGCTTAACCATGGCAAACTCTTTCAAAGCTGCATTTCTTTATTTCTGAGGCAGGGAACTTTCTAGCACTGTACCCCCACCACCTCCCCTGTCCACTAACTGTGCCAGGGCGACCGATGAAGACGTGGCATCCTCTGATGTTGTCAACTATTCCCACACAAAATCTAGGCCTCCTCCGGAGCAGAAGCAGGGCTGAGGGACTCAGGGCCAAGCTGAAGTCACCCTTCACCGTGCTCCGCACAGACCCCAGTATAAACAGCAAATCAACCAAGAACCTGCTAGGCACGGAGCCCAAGACCCATGACACACGACAGCCTCGGTGCTGCTCTGCAGACATTTCAAGACTGAAGGCTCCCACCTTCAAGATCCCTAAGACGAGGCAGGAATGTTCGATGTCATCTAAAGAAAACACAAGCTTCCAAACATTGGCCAGCTCCGGAATTTATGTGAAAGAATTCATGTTTGAGAGGTCTTGTTTTTTATGTTAAATGACTACACTATAAATCTCACAAACTGCATAAATCAGACTTCACTCCAGCCCCATGAGCGAGGCTGGGACCGATTTATGGCCAAGCACGAGAGGAGAATGGTGGGTTTTATTTGTTTTACCACCTGGCACTTACACACATGGAGCCCGGGGAGAGCTGGCCTGCGGGGGCCGAGAGCAAGCCACGAGGCTACGATAAATCCGCCTCAATGGCAACCCACCTAGGGCTAAGAACCGGACTCCACCACGACCCTGCTGAGTCGTCTCAGGGATGGGGCTGGGTGGAAAGCGCAGTGTGACAACTGCCATGTCTTGCTTAGCTGTGCCTTCTGCTAATGAGTGCTACTAGAATCCTCTTTGGACCTTCCCAATTTCATTACTGGTATTTGGAGATTTGAGATCAGTATAAAATCTTTTAAAGGGACATCTTATGAATTTCGAAATTATGAAAATTTGCTTGCAAGAATCCTAAGCCATGAATGGCCTTTGGTGGATCTTGTCATGAGCATAACAGTCATTTATTAAACAAATATTTAGTGAGCATCTATTATGTGGCCAGTACATCCTCTCACGGAGTTGGCAATCTATTCATGGGGGGACAGAAAATAAACAAATAATGGAGCAGATGACAGTCAGTGCTAAGAAGAAAATTAAGCAGAGTGACGAGGGTACTTTATTAGATCAGGGATTGTCTCTTTGACAAGGTGACATTTAATTAGAGACCTGAGTGAAGGGAAGGGGAAAACCAGGTGGAGAAGAGAGATGAGGACATCGAAGGCAGGGGACGGCCAGCGAAAAGGCTGGAGGGGGACCAGGCTGACATCTTTAAGGAGCACCAGGGAGAGCGAGATGGTCGGAGTGGAATGAGAGAGAGAGAGAAAGAAGAGAGGAGATCAGAGAGGTAGCTGGAGGCCCCATCCTGCAGAGCCTTGTAGGGCACGGGGAGGGTTTGTGCTTTAACTCTGAGAGAGAGGGGAGCATAAAAACGTGTGTGCAGAACAATGACACAACGTGACCTACACTTTGAAGGCACCACACTCTCTTGGTGGACGCAAGGGAGCTAGGGGCCCCGTTAGCATACTACTGCAATGGTCCGAGCCAGAGCAAAGGGCATGGGTCGCAAGCTCCCTCCCTCTGCCTCACTCTCAACTCACTCACTCCATGTATATTTCTCACCATTCAACCTGTTTTAAGAAAGACAAACATCACAGTGAAACCTAGACCCAGCTCTAGGGCAGTTTCTGAAAAGTCCTCACTGTGGAAGACATACACAAGCCCTTTCCCTTCTGAGATTGACCAAGGATTCTGTAGTTCTGTTCATGGAACGATCCATTCACGAAGATCAGGTGCAGCCTATGAGTACCGCCTGCTTTCCCTCCATTTACCTAAGACCAAGTTGCTGCCCAGCAGTTCCAGCTGCCAGAGAGAGTCCACTGGAAACCTGTTTACCAACGTGCACCAAGCATTGGACTTAATGAAAGCCAAAGCGGACTTCATAGAAAGAAGAGAGAGCACACCAGAGAGAGAGAGAGAGAGAGAGAGAGCGAGAAAGAGAGAAAGAGAGAGAGAGAGAGCAAGAGCGAGAGAGAGAGAGAGAGAGAGAGAAAGAGAGAGAAAGAGAGCAGGCAAGAGAGAGAGAGAGAGCGAGAGAGAGAGCAAGAGAGAGCACACCAGAGAGAGAGAGAGAGAGAGAGAGAGAGAAAGAGAGAGAGAGAGAGAGAAGGCAGTGGGGGCTGCTGTATCCTTTTCTAGCAAATTGGTTTCTGGCCATGTGAGTGAATTGGGAGGAACACTTAGGGGTGATTACTAAGGGAGGGGGGCACCGGCCAGACATTGAAGGATGGGGCCAAATGGGAGGGAATGGACAAATTAATGATTAAGGAAGATTTTTTTTCTTCTAGGAGTTGTGTCCAGCCTGGCCTCCCAGATTTGAGCAATCTTTCACTGTCAAGAGAGGCGGGGAGATTGATTCAATTAAGATTAGCAGCGCAGGGGAAGTGGCACGGGTTAGTTTTGATGAGTATTGTCTTTCTTCTCATCTGGTGGTGCTGGTGGCCCCAACGCAGGTGGAGTTCAGCTCTGTCAGGTGGCAGGGAGGGCGACGCGGGCTTCCAGGGTGGGGTCCGTGGGCCGCGCACCGGGCCGGGGAGGTGGCATGTCTCTGTTCTTTTCTTCTGAGGTCTCTTCCAATCGTCCTCCTTGGGTCTGATTTTCTTATAATTAGCTACTTCTTCCAAAAGAACACTAAGAGGTGGGGGAACCCTGATATGCGGGGTCGGTGCTGGGTACAGTCCCTTGAAGCAAATAAATGTAATTGGAGGTCTCATTAATTCTGAGGAGATGCCCGGGTGCCCTCTCTGGTCCCTCAGAAGGGCGCAGAACTCTCCTGCAGACGCACACATGTCTGAAACAAAGAAGGCCCCAGCGTCTGCTCGCAAGAATCTCACAAGGCCTGAGGTCCGGGGGTGAGTAGAAGGGCAGGAAGAGACCCCCCTCCTGCCGAGAAACCCAAAGAAGCC
Organism: Glis glis; assembly: GCA_004027185.1. NCBI lineage: Eukaryota > Metazoa > Chordata > Mammalia > Rodentia > Gliridae > Glis > Glis glis. Next base: position 31,471 of record PVJS01008091.1, on the reverse strand, counting down.
CATGCTGGGGAGTTCTGCCCTGTGGGCCGCTGCACGCAGGAGCCGCCAGCAAGCGCCTCCGAGAGACGTGCCCCACGAGTTGCCACCGCCTCCGGATTTGTATTCAGACCCTGTTGCTGGATAAGTTTAATGAAAGTGGTACTTTCTGCGAGGTCCCTGGTGGCATTAGTTCACATTACAAAATCATTATACATAATTTGACACTATTGTGCTCCGTTAGCTTAGAAAAAAAGCTTGTTTTACAGCTCTGGGGACAGAGGTCCCTCCAGATAAGGTTGGGTTTGTGAGCCAGCGAGCGAGGGAGAGAGGAGGAAAGTGCCTCCCGCCAGATAGAAGCGAGGTCGTGGAAGCTCCATGGCGCTCCGTTTAGGCTCATCCGACACATCTCTCGCCCAGGGAAAAAATAGCCAAGTCACTCTTTGAAAAGCAACCACAGACCATGCACTAAGCCCCAACACTCTACAAAGCAAATATTTAATCTGCATTCTAAAGGTCTCTGCCAGCACCACCGACCTCCAACTGATGTTTTGCTCTGAAATTCCTTGCTCATAGTGGCTTGGCACAGCGCACCTCATGCTGTTCCATGCTGTTCCTTGCAGCCCACCCAGGGATGCCATTTCTGTGGTCTGTACAAGGGAAGCCTGGCCAGCTGTTAGAAATTCAAATGTTTCCACACTGGTTGATAAACAGTCTAGGCCCCTGAGTTCCTTTGCACACTGGCTGGCCCCAATTCTCTTCACAGGATCTGCAGAGGCCCCGAGGACCAGCCAAGGAAAAGTTAATGCCTGGCACCCTGAGGATAGGCAGGATGTTAGGAACCAAATTATGTCCCCTTAAAAATTCACATGGTAGCCGGGCGTGGTGGCGCACGCTTGTAATCCCAGTACTTGGGAGGCTGAGACCAGAGGATCCGGGTTCGCGGCCAGCCTCAGCTACTTAGTGAGGCTCTCCGCAACTTTGTGAGACCCTGTTTCAAATTAAAGAATAAAAAAATAGGGCTGGGGGTGTAGCTCGGAGGCAGAATGCCCCTGGGTTCAATCCCCAGTACCGCAAAAAAAAAAAAAATTCACATGGTGAAGTCCTCGCCCCCAACGTGTTATATCTGGAGATAGGGCCTTTTGAGTGGTAGGTAAGGTTAAATGGGGTTATAAGGGAGGCAGAATTCATTCAAATAAATGAGTCCTATTGGGACACCACCAATACGACTGTGTTCTTATAACAGGAGGAAGAGGTCCGGAGATCTCTCTCTCTCTCTCTCTCTCTCTCTCTCTCTCTCTCCATCCACACACCGAGAAAGTGTCCACTTGGGGACACAGCAAGAAAACGCTATCAGCAGGCTGAGGAGAGAATCCTTGCCAGAAACCAGCCCTGGGCCTTGGTCTCGGACTTCCAGCCTCTGGAACTGTGAGAAAGTACATTTTTATTATTTAAGCCACCCAGCCTGTGGCATTCTGTGACAGCTGCTGGAGCAGATACAGACACTGGATGTTCTGATGGGCTGGTTCTCATACTACATACCAGTTGGTAAGCCCAGTCATCCCTCAGCATCCTCGGGGGATTGGTCCCAGAAACCCTGTGGATACCAGAATTCACGGATGCTCTTATGTAAAATGGCATAGCATTTGCATATAACCTATGCATATCCTCCCATATACTTTAAATCTCTGAATTACTTATAATAGCTAAAAAATGTAAATCGTTGTTATGCTGTATTACTGAGGAAATACTGTGTTGCAAGGGGGAAAGTCTGCACATGATCAGCACAGAGATAATTTTTTAGAAATATTTTTAACTCTCAGTTTGTCAAATCTGCTGATGCAGAGTCCATGGGCACAGAGCCTACTGTCCTTTCTTTTTTTTCTTTCTTTCTTTTCTTCCTTCCTTCCTTCCTTCCTTTCTTTCTTTCTTTCTTTCTTTCCTTCCTTCCTTCCTCCACCCTTTCCCCTTCCCCTTCCCCTTCTCCTTCCTTCCTTCCTTCCTTCCTTCCTTCCTTCCTTCCTTCCTTTCTTGTGATACTGGGTATTGAACCCCAAGACATTGTTCTACATCTGAGCTACACCCTCACCCCTATTCTCTTTTTTATTTTGAAACAGGGTGATACTAAGTTGCTGAGGGCTTCACTAAGTCGCAGAGGCTAGCCTTGACCCTGTAATCCCCTGTCTCAGCCTCCCAAGTACTGGGATTACTGGCACACGCCACCACACCAGGCTTCCCACTATACTTCTATCATTACCTGCTGGCACCCTTTCCTACAAAAAAGAAAAAAGAACTCACCTACTTCCTCCAGCTCACTGGCAAAGGTGCCCGGGACAGAATCAAAATTAGTCCCAATGATCTACTGTGTGCCGCCCTTGACTCTCTCTCCTCTTCGGTCCCTTTGGACACTCCCCCGCCCGCCCCCACAGCCTACCTCCTCCTGCCGTCCAGCACCCGTCCCTTCTCTCCACTCACACAGATGCTCCATTGGCTCAGAGAGCAACATCTCTTGGTTGGACTACTCTGGCAGCCTTTGTTTTTTTTTTTTTTTTTGCTTTTTTTTGTTGTTGTTGTTGTTTGTTTGTTTTTTTGCAGTACCGGGGATTGAACCCAGGGGCGTTCTACCTCCGTGCTACACCCCCAGCCCTATTTTTTATACTTTATTTTGAAACCGGGTCTCACAGAGTTGCGGAGGGCCTCACTAAGTAGAGAGAGAGAGAGAGAGACAGGGAGAGGGAGAGGGAGAGAGAGAGAGAGAGCTGAGGCTGGCCGCGAACCTGGATCCTCCGGTCTCCGCCTCCCAAAGTACTGGGATTACAAGCGTGCAGCACCACACCCGGCCTCTGGCAGCCTTTGGAAGACAGCGTCCTGCCCCAGGCCTCCACCCTCCTCCCTGCTGTAGACATGGCTTTCCTGGGACTCCAATTGTCTCACTGTCCTGCGTGAAGCTCCTCAGCGGGTCTCCATCCCCTCAGAATGCAGCCTGAAGCCACGGGGAGGAGCTCCTGCCTCCAGCTTCCCCACCTGCTGTTTCTTTGCCCAAAACCGCCCTTCTGAGCCTCTCCCGGGTCAGCTCGAAGAGCCTCTCGGAGCGGGAATTACTTGCAGTTTAGTAGGTTGTCGTTCCGACATCCCTGAACGCTTCAGGGAGTGGGGCACTGAGCCCCTCGGGTGGAATCCTGGCTTGCTGGCATAGCCCTGTCTGTGGCCAGTCCATCTCAGGACAGCTCTGAAAGCCACCACCTTATAACCTGTCTTCACCCATCCTCCTTCTCCTTCTCCTCCTGGCCCCAGCTCCCCTCCAGCCACTCAGATCTCCTTGGCTCCACGGAAGCTGGGACGGTATTCATATTCCCAGCTGAAGTCAGTGCCCACAGTACCTGGCGCATAGTAGGTGCTGAATAAATACGTGTTGAATAAATGAAGGAAGGAATGTTTGAAGTAGCATGTGAGAGCGTGGCCAGGCCAGAATCTATAGATCTTCGTCACTTTGAAAGGACTAAGAGCACACTGGCAAACTCGGTCTTCCTCCAAGTATCTGAGTTGGACGTTCATGGGTCCTTTCCCGAAGGCATCACTGGGATATGCAAACTTCAGCAAGTTTCCCTGCCAGGTCCTATTCCCGTTTATTTGAGGGAGAAGGAAGCAAGATTGATGGGGTTTTAAATGGTGTCATGTTCTGGGCATTCGTAACTTGGACTGAAGTGCAGGAAATCCTGCTTGTCTCACAGAAGGAGACAAATGTGCCTGGAAAATTCCCGGAGGGAAGGAGGGCATGGCAGGGAATCTCCAACTACACAGACAAGAGAATGGGGGCCCAGAATGGTTCCTCCATGTTCCAGAAGTTCCCGAGGGACAAGTCATTGTCGGGTGGTATGGGCATTGCAAATGTTGGAGAGGCCCCAGGCTTTTACCCACCAGAGAGTAACTTCACCCCAAACCCCCACCCCGCCCTTGAGGTCCCACCCCCCCCAACAAAGAAGAGGAAAGGATGCTTCCAGAAGGACATCACTCACACCCCAACCAAGAAAGAGGGAGGAGGGAGATTCCCAGAGACAGATGGACAGAGAATTGAAACGGCCCAACGCAGAAATTGACAGTAAGACAGTCTCAATGGCTTTCAACAAAAAATAAAGAAAAAAAAGTCATTTCAAGAGAACATACGAGTACACATTTCTCTCTCTCTCTCTCTCTCTCTCTCTCTCCTCCTCCTCCTCCTCCTCCTCCTCCTCCTCCTGCATTCAGAGACCATTCTTCACAGGGACCACAGCAGAAGACAGCAGCTCTACTCTGTCCAGGAGTGACCTTAGCCTGGGTGATACGGCACATCGATGACAGTCACATTGGTGACAGTCACCCACATGCACCTGGTATGTGTGCCTGGTGAGGATTCTCTCTGTTGAGTCTTCACAGCCCTGGGCAGTGGGCACTCTGCTTACTTCCCTCCTACAGGTGAGGATGCAGTTCAGAGAGGTCATCTTCTGCCTGGGTGCCAGAGCTGGCCCTGTGTGTGGCGACAATCTGTGCAAATGACCCTCTCCTGGTCCCCAGGGCCCCTCCTCCTAGAAGCAGATTGAACTGGGGGCTTGGCCGTGGAATCCCCAGCCATCTCCATGCGGACCCCCCCTTCCCGTTGGCTCTCGCTGTGTTCTCACCTGTGCTCCTGGCGGACTCCCCCAGCAGGTCTGGGGCTCCACCAGAAGGGGCACCTCAAAGGGGGTTCAAGTTGCTCCTGTGCCAGGCACCCTGGTGGATCCTGTATCTTTCTCCCTAAACTCTTCTATGGGCAGAGGAGGAGAAACAGCCCCAAAAGATCTTGGGGTAGTGCCCAGAGCCCAGAGGCATGCACAGCAAACTCCAAACTTCCATAAAGCCTCATTTTTTTATCTGAAAATTTCATGGAATTTTTGCATTCTACTACAGAACATATCTAAAAAAACAGAAAACAACATTTTTAATTATGTGCCTTGGAATGAAACTGATGATCTCAAAAAATGACCCATATAAATCCTCTGGCTCGATTCCAAGTCAGAGAAAGAAAGAGCCCAGTTTGAGAAGCTTGGAACTAGTGCAGTCCCCATCCACCCTTACCATATTTCAGCTGAGAAGACTGAGGTACAGAGAGGTGAAGTGATTTGCCCAGGGCTGCACAGCAGGGCAGGGCCTAGGATTGGCATCTGCTGACCCTAACCCAGGATCCCCACAGCACACCCAGCACAGCGGCTGGCGGCACGGGTAGTTGGGCTGGCAGCATGAGGCGTGGAGCTGCCCCACTTCAGGGGCGCCACTCACCGCGTAGCAGATGTGCTCGGCTGGCACCCCCGGGGTTGGGCAGAGCCATCTACGTCCCTCTCCTTTGTGCTTCAGTTTCCTTATTGTACAACGGGAACACTAATGGTGTGGACTCCATGGTTTGACATGAGGGTTAAGTGAGACACTGCATCTGCCTGCCACATAATAGCAACTCAATAAAACATAACTTGTCATGATACCATCATCTCCACCACACAGAAAGACCTCCTCCCACCCCCTCTGTCTGTGGCTCCTTTCCAAGGCAGACGATGCTAAGTGTTCCAAGGATGCCCTCGACAGCTGTAGCAGCATCAAGCTGCCTCCCTGGCTGGGTGCAAGGCCTAAGTTAACACTTGGAAAGCGCCTTGGAGGAGGCAGGGTTGGAAGTGAGCACTCGGCAGGAGCTGTCCCATCACCCTAGGGCACGTACAGCGGGGTGTGGACTCTTCAACCCAGCACGCTTACATGCCTACGAGGACTCTCACCCCCGAGAGAAACACTCAGCTCTGCGGCTCTGCTCGACAGAGTGCTTTTTGTGTTGTTCTCCAAATGCGCCTCTTCTGAGAACGGAGGAACCAGCCCCGGGAAGGTGACATGGGGACATCACTTCTTTTTTGGTGTCACGGGAGAGAAACTTCTTAATCCAGACCTTGCTGACTTTTCCCCTCGCGGTCAGCGCAGTTCTCTCCTGGAAGGCTGGGCAGGGCAGGCTCCCAGAGCCCTCTGGCTCCATTCAAAATCCCCCTTTCAGAGCCCTGGCAGTTTTATGGCCTTTAATGACCTGCCATTGTGCCCTGATTGCCAATCAGGGCACACGTAATGGCCAAGCAGCCTCACTTAGCCCTTATTCGGATGACAATGGCCAGCGCGGCCAGCTCGCTGTTTTGACATGAGCGGGGTCACAGGGAAAGTTTTCGGCGGGTGACTTAAAGAGCCCTGAGCAGCCAGCGCTGGACTCCTCAGTCGCTGGAACTCGGACAAAAGAATGAACTCTGAACTTTCCCTTTGACGGATGGAGGTCATTAAAACCGTGGTGGGGACCCCTTCAAAGGCAGGTGTAGCCCAGGCTGTCCCTCAAAGCCCCTAATAAAGAGAGAACAGGCGATTGTGTGGGACTGGGAGGAGGGGAACTTCTGAGAGATTCACTCAAGTAGTTCAAAGGAAACAATGAGTTGCTCCAGCCCGATTGACGGGGCCAGCAGTGCCCAGCGGTCCCTCCACCACCCATTCAATGGGTGGCTGCCCCGATTGTTCCCCAACGGGGCCACCACAATAAACGCTTTGGGTCCTTTCATAGGTACCCTGGGTTCACCGGGCAAGAGAATCTAGAGAAAATGTCACTACCCACTCACATTTTAAATTCCATCCATTTCAATAAAGTGCCGAGAGATCTCCAAGCAGCTTAAAAATATTAAGGATTTCTTTTAAACATCTGGAAGATAACATCTAATTACGAGATTCGTGCTTGAGGTTATTAATATGTGATCATATTAATCCCACCGAAAACAAACAGCAAACACAAGCACTTCCAGAGAACTAACATCTTCTCCACAGTGCGCCAGTGCGTAAAAAGAAGCCCGCTCCCCAGCTCCGGGACAGCGCACCCCAGCCCATTCCCGCCGCAGCCAGCTGGGGCCACATGCCGCCCCTGGAGGGGCGGACCCAGAAGTGCTGACCACCTGGCCGTCGAGGGACAAGCCCGCTAAATAGATTGACTGCAAATGCCTGGAGTTGTCGAAGTTCAACCATGAAGGGAAATGAAAGGGTAGAGAATTTCACCTCCCTCCTCTATTTTTTTCAAAAGGTGTCTTTTGGTTTTCGCACAAGGGTCAGGAATTTTGATCCCAAAGGCCTGAGCGGGAATATAGATGGATGTGGGGGAGTGGTGTGCTGAACACATCATTAGGATCACTCGCACGCATGCACACGGGATCCAGAATTCGGCACCCTCTCTCTCCTGACAGGGAGATGGTCATTAAGGGTAATATGATCGGATGAGAAGCCGGGAACCAGCAACCACAAAGCACAGAGGAAGCAGCTGTGGAAACAAATAAACCAAGTCCCACCTCTTGAACATGTGCCCACAAGACAGAGGTGTATCTTCTACATCATCCAAGCACAAATCGTGGTGGGTTCCTGGCCAGGTGGCAGAATAGCAGAGGGGAAGAAAAGCGGTGATCTGGAGACCCCAGAGGGGCAGAGGTCCGCTTCCCAGGTTGGACCTCCCTCTCCATGAGGTAAGCCAGGCCAGGGAGCCGGGTCACCGTCACCGAGCCGCATAAAGGAAAGACTAAGGAGGCCTTGGCAAAGATGAGGCCGTTCCCTCTCTCCTCATCCCCAAGGAAAATGGTCAGATTTGTTCTAGTGTTTGACCGTAGTGCCCTTAACATCTCCTGAGCATCTCCGAGCAGTGTGCTAAGAGTCGGGCTGTGCGATTGTAGGGGAAAGACAGCGCTCTACCCTCTGACTATTCGTAATTGAGGCAGTGATATCAACCAACAGTAGGTAGATTAACAGGAGGAAAACCATTTTAATTACAGGCACACGCCCGAGAGTCCCACAAAATATGAGACCCTGAGAGGGATCGGTTGACTGAAGCAAATACAGCCGTCCCCCTTTACCCATGGGGGATACGTTCCAAGACTCCCAGCAGATGCCTGACCCTGCAACAATGCTTTTTCCTATACATACGTACCTGTGATCAAATTTAATTTACAAATTAGGCACAGGAAGAAATTAACAATAACTAGTAATAAACTAGAGCAATTATAACAATGTGTTGTAACCAAAGTTACTCAAAAGGCAAGGATTGCTTATTTCTAGAATTTTCCAGTTACTATTTTCAGACCGTGGTTGAATGCAGGTAACTGAAACTGCCTGAAAGCAAAACTGCAGATGAGGCGGGTCTCCACAGGTCCTCCAGAGCTATGGGAGGAGAGAGGGGTCAGGGCCTGGGGAGGGGGTGGCAACAAGGAAATGCTAGGGGACCAAGGACGGTCTAGCTGGACAGATGGAAAGTCTCTCTGCATCAGAGGTGATCTCAAAGCAGCCCTCTCCTTGGTCCATTCGCCTTACCAATGCAGATTTCCTTGGGAGATGTAAATTTCTTTTACAGAAGAACAGCTTTCTAAAGCACCTCCTATGTCTACAGTTTTTCAACATAAACAGCTTAAAGTATACTGAGGAGGATATTTGGGGGGGTACATTCCGATCTTCTACACTTATATTTTGGGGTGCTACGTCCTGAGCCCCAATGGGTGCACAAGATAGACACAGCTCCCATCTTCATGGGGAACACAGAAATTAAACAGCTCATGCTTAAATGATGACTATTTTCAGCGATGCTGCAAAGGAGTAAAAACAGAGTGTTCTGCAGACCTGGAGCTGAGCATCCTGCCCCAGGTGGGGTGAGAGAGGCCGAGGGGCTCCAGGTCTAGACTCTGGGAAGGGTGCCGGGCTGGGCACAGGAAATAGTGTGTGCAAAGGCTTCAAGACAAGACAGGATGGACTTGGACTTGCCCAACGAGGACAAAGTGACCAGCGTAGAGGAGCAGGGCGCTTCCATCCAGCTGCCTCAGTTTCTCTGCAGAGTTTAAACTTCAGGGTCTAAACTGAATTTGAGTGACAGGGAGATGCAGAGCCGATAAAGGAGGGTCAGGCTATTATGGGCTGGTGGATTTAGGGCTCTGCTGCAGAACTGAATGAAGAAGAGGAGAAGGAGGAGGAAGAGGAAGAAGAGGAAGAGGAGGGAGGCAGAAAAAAGGAAGAAGAAGAGGAGGAAGAACTTGAGAAAAGAATTCGGTTGTTTGGCAGATTAAATCCTATCAGGAGTTGGAGCAGAAATTTCTGGAAATATCTGGAAGGTGAAGATCTGTCAATTCCTGGGCCTGCTGAGTCTGTCCTTGTGGGGCACACTCACCCACAGTGTCTGGAGTGATCTCATCCCACGCCACCTCCTCTGGTGTGTGGAAGAGAAGAACTGCAGCCAAACCTTGGGCTTACATTCCTGAGTTTAGGGATAGACTATAACTCTTCCCTCTGACCATCTACTTCTAAGTCAGTTTGTTGATTGAAAGGTAAAGGTAAAATCCACTAAACTGACTATTAGTAATAATTAGTAATGATTGCCAGCTCCCACCGGTCAGCTCCCATGGTGGCAGTGATATAAGCCTCATTGAGCCTTGGTGGCAACAAGAAGTGTGTGTTATCATCGTACCTATCTTATAGAGGACGAGGACGACGCTCAAAGAGGCTACTCAGGCAACGTCGTGAAGCTTCGCGAAGCGGGCCTGCCATCGGTACCCAGGTGATCTGCTTCCAGAAACTTCTCACCAGGGCTCTTTCTATTCTGCCTTTTCCCTAGGAGAGAGGAAGTAATCGAGACTCCACTCTCTCCGCATTGCACTAAACTCTGGTGTTCCCTTGGGCCAGGGTGGAGAAGGTGCGTTACCCATTTCTGAGCCGCGTGGGGCGGGTGGGCCCCGGGTCACAGGATGCTGCTGCTGCCGGTGCTTAGACGGGACACCGCCTGGAATGTGCTCTGGGTGGCTTTACTCTTTTCCAGGAAACGTCTCAGTTAAATATGCAAGCATGTTTAATTGCGGGGGCCCAGGCAACTTGTTTATCTTCCTTAAACACTGCCAGGGTGCCTCTCGTTTGTTATCTGGGGTGTGAAATGGAGGCTGGCAGCAATTAATACCTCCTCCCAGGCAGCTCGGTGGCTCTGACGGGAAGCTGTGTACTTCCGAGCAGGCAGCTGAGGAGGTGGCGGGCCGGCTGTCACTCAGCATCCAGGAGAAGAAGAGTGACAGCGGCAGCTGAGGCCCCTCCCGCCGCCTCCGGAGAGGCCCCCATGATAAAGCATCCTGCTTTGTGTGTAATCAACTTGCTATACATGCATTACCTCCTAATGAGCACCGTGTTTAAACAAGTGTATAGAACACATCTGTCCGGGCCTTGGGACTCGAGGCTGTGTGACCAATTTCAGCATCTGAAAGTTAAATTAATGGTAAAGGGTTTAATTGTGAGTAAACAATGCTGCATTAAGGAGCAGTAAACACAGCAGTGTGGGCCTGCGGTCGGCTCTGGCATCACAGATGTGGCTGCCTCCGTGTGACCGTTAATAGTCCTCCCCGCCTGGGCTTTCTGACAGTGTCTGCAGGCCCATTTGTCATCTAAATGGTCCGTCCCCTTCTCAAACATAATTTTGGCCCATGGTCCATTCACAGGGCTGGCGGGGTCCTGTGTTCCTTGGAAGATGGGCAAAAATAAAAATAATAAAAATAATAATAATAATAATAATAATCCCAAGGCAAGTAGGAAAGGTCTGGAAAAGTTCCAGCTTCCACACTGAGAGGTGGAGTGGATGGGAGGCGGCAGACGCCCCTCTATCCAGGCAGCCGGCGTGGATCCGGAGAAGCCCAAGTGCCCCAGACTGCGGGCTTCCATGCAACGATTCAAAAACCTGGTTTTAAAACACCCTAGGGTGTCTCCCAGGAACAAAGGCTGCCTCCAAACCAAATTAAGTTCCCTTTAATTAAAGATCATAACATACGCCACAGAGCATTCTGTCACGGTAGGGGGAAGGAAGAGACTGTCACATAAAATAAATAGGGTTCTGCAACTCAAAACATTAAGAAGCACACAGCCAGGGCTCTCTGCCTCCCTGATGTGTTGGCAGTTCTCATCATGGCCAGCTGGGAAACTGAGCCCAGCCATCGATTTACTAGGCCGAGGGGGGCAGGGAGAGGGGATGGGATTCTCCCCAAAGGTCCACGTCTTCCCTGTCTCCTCCTCCATCACCCATTAGGATGCAGGACAGACATCTCAGGGGGAGCACAGGACTATGGTCTTCCAAGAAACTGGCAACTCCCTCTGCATCTATAACTGGCCGCCTTTGAAGGCCCGTAGCAGGGTGGGGGGGTCTCCGCCACCCTCCCCTCTCTCTCATTAGCCTTCCCCTCAACCTGGGCAAAAGGAGGTGCTCTGCCGCCCAGCTTGTCTCAGCTGAATGCTAAATTGGGGTCTGCAGGGGCTGAAAGTTCCTGTGAATAGGAAAGCCCCTCACCCGCCACGAGGCCATGAGCAGCATGGGGCCTTCTCTGAGCCCCTGGATTCACCCCTCTCACGGCCAGGTACACACGCAGGCCCAGACCCTCTGCACACCAGCTGCTGGACGTGAAGGTAGATTTAGCACCTTCCCTGTGGGACACCGTCCACACCATTCAGAGCTGCAGGGCTCGGTTCCCACCCACAAGGGAAGCCAATTCCTGCCTCACAAAACCAGCTCCAAGTCAAAGCCAGCCCACTAGCTCCAAGTCAAGTTTTCTGAACTACATTTCTTAGAAACATTCCCCAAAGTGTTGGCTCATTTTGTATGTTAGAGGCAGGTGAGCTCACGTTTCTCTTTCTGACAACTCTCTTGCCAATGAGTTCTTTAAATAACCCTCAGTGGTTTCTATATGTGGGTTGAGCAAATCCACGTGCTTCCCAGAGACTCCAGAATTCTAAGCAGGAAGGGCCCGGGGTGGCCAACACTCAGGAAGACAGTGCCAGGGAACCTGGCAAGACTCGGGGTTGTGATGAGCCTCTTCCTCCTTGCTCCCCTCCAGGGCAGGCGGCCCTCTCAGTGCCAGTGTGCAAGGGGGCTGGTTTCTCCAAAAGGGGCACACGGGATTATTTCCTTGCTTTGCCACACAGATTGGAGTTTTAGCACCCATGTGTGATATCTTTTTGCTGTCCTCTCTGGTTTTCAATCATGCCTGGATCGACCTGTGGCTCCCTCGCTCCATCTCTGACTTCCACTTGCCTGCGATGGAGGAAACCCAGGCGAGATGCCCCGTTTGTTCCAGAGGAGGCCTTCCGTACTCCCAGGACCTGCACCGCCTCGCCCACCGGCCTGGTGCCCTCTCTGTTCTTGTCAGTCCCGGGTGAGTCCCGGGAAGAGGGTGGAATCAGCCCGAGCCGGGTTTTCAGTGTCACTGGTACACAGCAACAGATGTTCAGAGCCCTCTGAAGCGGAAGGAAACCGAGAACCCTCTCCTTCGGTCATTTGTTTCTAAACGTTTGTCTCTGCCGTGAAATTTTGACTTCAAATGAAATCTTTGGCAGGAACCCAGAGCCGCTCTGTGGAGGCATGGCGGCAGGGTCCAAGCCCTCGACACCTGACCTCCACTTCCATCCCGAGGCTCCCCATGCCACATCTGCTGTGGTTTCTCACCAGAAAACAGGCTGCGAATCACTGCACCCTCATCTGAGTCCATTTTCCAGTCGAGAAGACTGTGGCCCAGAGAAGTGTATAGATGTGCAAAAAGTAACACAGCAATCAGCAGATACCCCCAAAATGTACTTGTTGTGGGCCTGGCAGAAAATGTAGCTTGATCCCAAATACCATCAACCTCATTGTTCCCTGTGGCCCGATTGACAGGTGACCAGGCCCTGAGTCTGGTCCGATGGACACCAGTATATCTTTAAAGGAGAAATTCCATGTCTTCTCTGCCCTCCCTTATTTTTGTGGGACACTGGCCCCAGATCCAGCCATTGTAAATCACCGGGAAAAACGTGACCCGTCGAGGGAACGGACGCTGTTTCCCTTCCTCCTCTGTGACTTCAGTTGCCTTTAAAGCCCATTTTCACCGTTTATTGATTTTAGTTTTCTACTGGTCTATGAATGACAACTTGAATTAAGACAACTCAGGCTGAGAAGCCACCAGGCAGTGCTAAGTGGACGCCGGAGCTGCGAGGCCGAGGCCTGCTGACCGGCGGCCTCCTGCCCTCCTCTGGCCTCTTGAGAGCCAGGGGCGGACGGACCCCGCCTGGCCACCTGGCCCGGGGTCTGCTTGAGTCAGGACGGGGCTCTGAGATGAGGGCGAGCTGAGACACTGCCAGCCCCGAAGCCTCTTCACTGTCCCGAGGGTGATCTGTGGTCGAAGGGCTGTGTATTTAAATAGTGGTTCCAGAAAGGCAGACGATTTGTCCTTACTGCGCCTCCTCAGGGCAGGGGAACGGCCCCATCATGCTAGTTCCTACAGGGAGAAAACTCACCGAGTCAGCCGTAGAGTCCCCCAGCTTCTCTTCCTAAGCTTCTCACCTGGGACAAAGCTTTAACAGAAAATGCCCTGTAATGTCACCTTAAAAGTTGCATTAATGATGTAGCCTATCCTTTAATCTGTACCCTAAATAAAAAAAGAAAATGAACACAAACCTCTTAACCTAGAAATTCTACTTTAACAAATCCATCTTAAGAACATAATCAGGTAAGTGTGTAATGTTTATGTAAGGACATTCAGTGCAGCACTGTTGATAATAGACAAAAGTGGGAACTACCCAAATACCTACCAAGGAGGGACGGCCGCGCGTCGGCTAAGAAGTCGGCTCAATGACAGACTGCAAGCATTTCAAAGTGATGATGTTGAATAATACTTATTCACACGGAAAGATGTTTACAATGTATGAGGCGAAGGAAATAAGAAAATTAAAACTATAGATGATAGATAGATTGTCCCATTCTTGAAAAAAAAAAGTGTTTGAAAATTGTCCCAAAAGAGATCTCCCTATTATTCTATGAATAGAAAAAAAGAAAAAGAAAACTGAGATAGGCCAAAATGTTAAGATTTGAGAGAGTTTTAACTTCCTTCTGCCTGGTTTCTAAATGTACTCATTTTAATCAGGGAAAAAAAATGAGCACACTATTTTCATAGTGGGGAGGTCGCTTTGCATGAGTCAAAAAGATGGCCATGAAGAGTCCTCCCAGCTCCCAAGGTCACCCAAGGAGAGTTCCTGCCATGTCCTAGTGGGAGCACTCTCCTCTCAAACAACAGCATCGCAAGAATCCCAGACACTTCTGCCTCCTCATTACTTCCCAAGCAGGGGGAGGCACTGCAGGAACGGGGCCATCCAGAAAGCCCATTCCCAGTCGCTTCTGGAAGAGGAGGTCAGGGAGAGTTTTTTCTTTTGATCCAATGGGCAGAAAAGAAAGACAGGAGAGGAGGAAGATGAAAGAGTTCCACCCAGCACCAGACAACTCATCGCAATGGCTTCTCCATAGCCCCAGAGATGGAGACCCAAGATCTCCACTGAGGGCAGACTAACAGAGGACCTCCCTCATTCACAAAGCTCCTGAGAACGCAATTCTACATCTCCTTAGGTTCAAGGACAAATTTGAGACTCTAATGGAAACCTTAACCCTTTCCCAGAAAAATATATGAACACAATTGTGCATACATTTCTGGGGATTAGAGGCCGTCCAAGGACCTTCTATGAGTGACCCGGAGCCGGGCAGTCACAGGAGGGCTCTATTCTACTCAGTGTCACAGTGACACCGGTCTCTGCTCTGTTTCCTCCACTCTTCCCACACCCCCAGCTCACGATCGAGATCTGGACTCCTCGAAGACAGGACCAAAACTCTCTCCACAGAAGGGGAGGTGATGGGGGGCAGTGAGTGGCAGGGGTGGAGGCAGCCAAGGCCCACCACAACACCCTCTGTTCCAGATAAGGAGGGCGCCATCTTGCTACTCTAGGCTGCCCAGCTGCAGGACTTCCTCAAAAGCAGGACCATCTCTGTGTTTTGCAAGGGTGTTAAAAAGAGTAATTAAAGGGTACCACAAGTCAGACCTCACACACACCGTCCTACCAGAGTGGAGGCCCTGCCTTTCTGATCCTCTCAGCTGGTACGGAGCTGGGGCCAGCAACAAAAGGTGTTAATAGCCTGATGAGGAGGCCATGCTGATAGATGACCCATTACGCTGATCATGCTTGTGCGGAGTGGCAACTAGGTTTGATCAATTAGATTTTAATGTAAAGTGGGGCCTGGGGGGGAAAAACAGCAACCAGGAGAAGGAAGACCCTTTGTTACTAATGTGTCTGAAAAAAGCACTTAATTGAGGTCATAATAATATTAGCAGTTCTTATCATCAATAATTCAGCTTTATTTATTACTGCCCGATAAAGCCTGTCAGGTGGGGAATGCAGGGGATTTTGTTGGAGATAGGATGGGGGTCTCTCTCTCTCTCTCTCTCTCTGTGTGTCTCTGTGTGTGTGTCTCTCTGTTTCGCTGTCTCTCTCTCTCTCTCTCTCTCTCTGTGTTTCTCTGTGTGTCTCTGTGTGTGTGTCTCTCTGTTTCTCTGTCTCTCTCTCTGTCTCTCTCTCTCTCTCTCTCTGTCTCTCTGTCTCTCTCTCTCTCTCTCTCTCTCTCTCTTTTTCTCTCCCCCCTGCCAGGCCACAGAATATCAAGGTATCTTTAATTCTCAAAATGCTTTCTCAGTACACCCTACATGTAGAAATAGAGGACTAGACGGTATCGTTTAACCCTCTCCCATTCTCCCCCACTCAATTTTTTTTAATCTTTTTCCCTGAAATAGTAACGAAGTCATTTTTCTTAAGAAACCAGTCAGGAGGAAAACAATTCCTATACTTGCATGATTTAGGGCCCTAAAGAATGACATAAATCCTGCCTTTTCACACACTTTTAGTCACCTGTGGTTTGTTATCTTTTAAAGCAAAAAGAGAGAGCAGCAGCGAGAGTGTGCTAAATGAATGTATAATTGTACAATTAAAGATGCTAGCTCCAGTGTTAAAATTTAAAATGTATTAGTCTCATAAAACCGCCTCATTAGTCTCTGTGTCTTAAAGGACATACTTGCCCATAATGAGGCGAGTGCAGGAAATGGCGCGGGGGTGAGAGCGAGGGACGGAGGGGACGTGTGAGCTGGCTGCCATTTCATTTTTCAGAAAGGGGGAGGAAAAACACTTAATAAAGATAATTGGGCTGGTAGTGCCTGTTCCCATCTGGAATCGAAACACAGACAGACCCCAGGGCAGACGATCGGTCATTAACCAGGAAAATAACCTATTTGGAAGGGATCCGTTTGTTTTATAAATGATGCTCCACTTTAGAACAGCTTAACCGCAATCATAATAAAAGTTCCTCGAAAACCCAGCCAGGGAATGGTGCTGAAATATCGATCCGCCTTCTGCCCACAACGGCTGGACTTCGCTTCTGCCCCGCTTGCAGGAAACGGCTTTTGAAGTTTTGCTTTGGTTTTTTCTTTTTTTTTTTAAGACTAAATAGAATTTAAACTGCCCTTCGGTGATCAGCGGCTATTAGCGTGTTGGTTAGGAAACACCGAGTCACGGGGTCAGGAGAGGTGGCCCAGGTGGAAGGGGGGAGAGGAGGCCTGAGCCAAGGGGAAGAGAGAGAGGTCAGCTCCGAGCTCAGCTCGGTGGGAACAAACGGCTGTGTGGAGCATCCCAGGGACAAGGACTTGGAAGAATTAACACCCCCCCCCCGCCCCAGGCTGGCCATTGTGCTCCCCCAAGACCCCCACACAGGCAGGGCAGAAGCATTTGGAAAAAGTCGCTCATCAATTCCAGTTGGAATTGTATAGATTAAGGCAGCGAGAAGACCAGCGCCTTATCCAACCGCCCTTACGGTGCAGACAAGGGGGAGTAATTACTGTAATTAGAAGTGAGGGTTCCGTGGCAAAGCTCCTCTGATCCACCGATTTCCAAGGAAGGTTGCTTAGCTGCTTAGCAGGGCGTGTGAAAGTGGGCTCTTCTGAGACAAAGGGAGATGGGGGAGGGGACAAAATGCTCCCAACCTGTCTTTGAAGGAAGAGGAGGAACCCAGGGCGGAGGACCCGCGCCCACACCAGTGCTTCCTTATGGGGTAATTTGGTCTCTCATGGGAAATTTGGCAATGTGAGGGGACATTTTTGACTGTCACAGCTGGGGATGCAGTATTGTTGGCATCAATGAGTAACAGCCAGGGATGATGGTAAACTCCTACAGTGCACAGGACAGCCAGGTCCCCACCCCACCCACCCAGCCCTGGATGTCATCGCGCCCAGGTCGAGAAGCCCGGCCACTCAGGCGACACTCATTGAGCAAGAGCAGTGGTTCACTCTGCCCTCACACCCCACATCCCCTCCTCCACTGTTAGAAGAGTCCAGAAAAACAGCTTCCTCGGGAACTTCCAAGTTCAAGTTCCAAACCAATCTCTCCCTTGAGGAATTATCCTGGGCTTGGCAGTTGGAGGGAAAGAGGGTCAATGTACACAGTTTTCTACGGACCCATCCGCCCTTCCCGTCAGCACACAGGTGTCCTGCTGGAATCCCCACAAGGATGTGGGCAAATCATGGTGGGACCTCGGGCAGGTTTCTGAACCCGCAGCGCCCACCTCTGTGAAGTGGGTGTTATAACTGTGCTGCTTCGTAGGTTTGGGAGAGGAAGTGAGAAAGGCCCCAAACCAGGCATAAGCTAAGTGCTCAGAAAGGAATCAAGGAGAAGGAGAGATTCCAATTGGTGTCAGTCACCGTGGTAAGCAAAGATTTCAGGTGCCCCAAGCCCCGTGTGGGGAATAGAAGGTCCATCGCCCACCAATGGATGCCCGCCATTTTCTAATCATAAAAACTGAAGCTAATGCATGAAGCTCCTTAGGAGTACCATCCCCATCATCTGCAAAGCTCAAGTGCGTGTCTAAGTCAATCCCCATTCACCTTGCCCCTCATTTCTCTACCTGGATTCTAGAAAGAGAAGGGGCGGGGCGGGGCCTTACCAAATTTCTCCCTGCATTCTCCACTGTTTCCTCCTGACAGCGTTTGACTGTGCTTATTATTTCCAGCAAAGCCCTTATCATTTTCAATGTGAATTTCAAATCACACTGATCCAGCCCTTCTTAGCTAAAGTCCGCTTTATCAACCACAAGAGATGTGGGATTTGAGAGAGATCTGAGTAAATTCACATTGTTTGGATAAACTCATTCCGGGAGCTCAACAAATCAAAGCTGAAATGGATATGTATTCCAAAGAGACTGAGAGGTGCTGGGGGGGAAACCGGTGTGTGTGTGGGGGGGAGTTACCATTAACATTTTTATTTCTTAAAAAAAATACAAAATACAGCGATCCCTTTTTAATGAGCATGTTCGCAACCTCTTTTTGAACCTTTACCAGGGCTCCTTAGGACACACCAGGCAAAGTGACAGGAGTTTGCAGGTTGTTGACAAGGGAAGCGGGTTGTCGAAGAAAATCACGCGGCCCACGGCCCCCACCTCTCGGCTTTGGTCAGTAAGACCGCTATCAAATATGGTAATGGGTGAATTTATGCATTATCCCATAATTTAAGGAACTGTGTGTATCATGTATATTTAAAACTATTTCTCTGTAGTTTTAATTATCTCAGTCTGCAGGGGCAAAAAGAAAAAAAGCAAGCAGCTCCCTTGCCGGAGACCAAAATGAAAGTACTCGCCTGCTGACAGCTAAGAGGCTGTCCTCGCCGGTTGAGATTTCCTATAAAATTTGCATTGGAAAGGCAGCGTTAAGTATACTTAAAATAAAAAAGGGGGCATTTGCATCTAATTTGCTACACTTGCAGTATTAGAGTTTTATCTGAATAAAGACACGTCAAATGGATTTATATAGTTAAGCTGATAGGTGGGAAAGTCAACATGGAAAACATCAGTTAAATTCCACAAAGTTGGAGAACATCTCACAGTATTTACAAGTTGTTGTGCCCCCCCTTCAATGATGACTTTAAAATTGTAGCAAATTATCTGCTTTTTACCCAAGTCTGGTAATTACAAGGCTTTAACGAGAGGCATCTTCACAAATGGACCCCTCTCCCCCTCCCGGCGCCCAGCACACCCAAGTGTGGCACTTGGTTATAAAACGTGGTATCATCGTGGGTCTTGGTGGCTTTGGTCCTGGGTGGAATCCTGACTCAGCCACTTCCGGTCTGTGACCTCCAGTCAGGTCCTCCTTAGTCTCGGTTTCATCTGTATAATGGGAATCATGAAAGCTGTTAGCTAAGATCAGTACCATTTTGCAGCCTGTAGGCTGCCCAGAGGTGCCCGGCCAGGAAGGCCGGAGGGGGCTAGGATTCACCTCCCCTCACTTGGCAAACCAGGGCCCACTGCCTTCTCCTAGGAAGGGACACCTTGTCGACCTTCGCAGGCAGTGATTAGCAGATTGCTCTAACCTTGGAAGAAGGCTGTGAGCTCAACATGGGTGATCTAGGCTAAGCACCTGAGCAGATCCGGTAGGTGTTTACATAGCAAGTGCTTAGAAAATGTCAGCAGCAGGAGGAGGACGCTGCCAATCATGTGACCACAAGGAAATGTCACACCACAGAGGAGGTATTTCCTATTCCAGAGGAAGAGCCTCAGCATCCCCTCGCTTGGGAGACCCCATCATTAAGACCTATCCCACTGAGTTGGCTTCTGTTGTGATGGGTCCCAGGGGACTCCCTCTTGTCCCATGGACTAGCAGGGCGCAGGGGGAGGCAGGGTAGGCTGAAACCTTTTGGATTTGGAATGCCCGTTCCCTGCACACCCCTCAGCTGGCTGGAGTACAGTAAATCCCCGGCTCTAGGCACAGCCTCGCACAGCTGGGACCAGATTCCTGCCTTGCGTGCTTGGAGGCCCCTCTGGGGGGCTACCTTTCCTTTCCCCTCTCCCAGCTTGGAAGGACATGGCCACCCAGGAAGGGGGCAGGACGCCACCCAGTGTCAGCTTCCCTGCCTCGCCGTTCCCTGAGAAGCCCGTTGGCGGCTGCCCTGCAAGTCAAGTTCCAGAGAGCAGAGCTGCCCTGGCTCCAAGGGCACTGGAGAGAGGAGCCCGTCCATCAGGGCACTCCATGTTCCCCATCGTTCTTTCAGCACCACCCAAGACCCTCACTTCTACCCCTGCCTCAGAGCCCCTCTGGCTTCCAATGCAATCTCTCCATTGACCGCTAGGGTGCTAGGCCGCCTTCCTGCTCAGAACTTCATTTCCTCATCTGTAAAATGGGAGCAGTAAGAATAACCACTTCCCACGGTGGCTGTGGGCTGCAGCGCTCATAGCACAGTGCGAGAGGGTGAGGAAAGAAGAGGCTGAGGCGGCGTGTACCGAGCCCCGCTCTGCAGCACGGCGCCCATCGTCCAGCCAAGGCCAAGGCTCAGGAGCCAGACCCTGTGCATCCCCACTGCCCAGCTTAGATGTCTAACAGGAAGCACCCCACACACACACACACACACACACACACACACACACACACACACACAGGCCAGCCGCAGCCGGCCACTCTGGAACACTTCACACCGGCTGCAGGTTTTAATGTCTTAGCGGGGGAAAATATTTTTTTTTAAATCCTTTGCTGGTTAAGAACACAATCCCACCCAGCTGGCAGCTTCGCCACGCACACGGGAGGGTGCCGCCAGACAAAGGATCCTGTGACTTAAGAACAATGAGCAGTGGGATCCCAATTCTACATCCTTTACCCCCAAAAATCCAGAATCCTCTTAACCCTGAGCCACAAAAAAAGCATCTTAGAGCTTGGAGCCATCCAAGGTGATGGTCAAGGGGAAGCGCGCCAAGAGAGCGGGCGTCGAGGGTGGACAGGTGCACAGCGCTTGGCAGCGTCTCCTTTCACCTCCTCTAGGTCGGGCACACCCTGGCAATGCAGACCCCGGGACAAGAATCTGGGTGCATATGCTAATATGGAAGAGGACCTCAGGGAGCACCCCAGGCTGGAGAGGCTAGATAAGGAGGGAATCGGGACTTTGCAGGGTGCATTCATGAGCAGGATTCCTGTGTATTCAGTGGGGACTCGGTCTTGCTGGGGACCCTCTGGGAGGCTGTTTAAAACAACACACGATGGTCTCACTACAGATGAAGCAGCCAGGGCATTTACCCGCCATCCCCAGGACCTGCTGGTTGAGGGTCTTTCTTAGGACTTTAACTTTCTAGACTATTCCTCTATCCTCAGGCAAAGCCTGAGATGCAAAGCTGCTGGTGAGAATGAAACTGGTTGCCAGTGACCTCCCGGGTGAGCCGCGGGACAGGGTCTGCCTGGCAGAGCCTGCGGCTTCTGAAATGGCCGTCATTAGCAGCTCTGTGTTGCGGGTGGGGAAAGTGAGCTCCCTGCCATGCCTCAGAGAGCGGCCAGCCAGGAGCCCACGCTCTGACCAGCAGGCTTCGCTGCCTGTCCTGGGGACCCGTCTCCACACTCAGTGCAAGAAAAAGGATGTGAGAGAAAAGTGAACTTGGATGGCATTGAAAAAAGAAAGTCTCTCAAAATAAAATAGCTCCTGTCTCACTACCATGGAACAAGCACGGCACAGGGCTGGCGCTCAACGGGGGCTGGTTTCTACTGCCTCCAACCCTTTGAACCTCGTTTCTAACTAACATGCAAACAACCACGCCTCGGAGGGAAAGACCGCAGCTCTGAGAGGGAGGCCCAGGCGCTCCTGCCCAGTCACGGACACGGAGGAGTCCAGGGCGCGCAGACCTGGAGCGCAGAAGGCTGGAGGGGCCTGCATCCTGGGGCCTGCAGGACCAGATGAGGCTGGAGAGAAAGAGACAGTGGAAGGACGCACAGAAGGAAGGAGGCAGGCCCTGGGAACGTTCCCTGGGTGACTCCGGAAGCCTGGCTCCGGAGCTGCACTCAAAGGACCTCGCTTTGTAATAGCCTAATGGCCTGGAAAGTTCCAAACTTGGCTCCACGCCAACTTTGCTGCCCCTGGGATGTTCCCTCAGTCTGAACTGGCACATCTATAGAGTCCGAGGATGCTCACTCCAGCAAATGCCACTTTCCCGAGCGGCCATGTCTATCACAAAGCCAACAATGGGGCCTGACTCTGCGTCCAGCCTGGATGCTAGGACCGAAGGTTGGCAGTCCCGGTGCACTGCAGTCACCCTTGGCAACTGACCACTTCCTCTCAATAATGTGATTGCTCCACTGGCCCAGAGATCTGGAGTGAAACCAAAGCCACCCCACATGCTGACTTCAGCAAGTTCCAGTGACAGAGGTGAGCTGGAGGGTCGCAGACCTGGATTTGAATGCTGCCTCTGCCTTATACTAGCTGGGCAACTTATCCTCTCTGGGCCTCAGTTTCCTCATCTGTGAAATGGGGATGCTCCTGATTACTGCTCTTAGGGGTTCATTTCCAGGACTAAATGAGATACTCTCCGTAAAGAATTTGCTTACGTGGTCCAGCATGATAGCAGCGTAGATGTCAGGAAAAGCTTTCCTGCTATATAACATGTAGATACATCTCCCCCTCAAAAGTTGGATAAACTATTTTTAAGAGGCTTTTGTATGCATGGGTGATCTGATAGGAAAAGCAAGTCAAACTTTGGAGGCCACAAACAATGGGAAAGCTCACAGCAGAGTAAGAAAGAATGAGCTAGTGTTTGCCTGGAAGCAGCTGCTAACACCTGGCGGCTGAAGCCTTTGTTTAAAGAGTCTCTGAAGTGTGGAGGGGTGGAGAGCAAGGCTTGGGACTTAAGCAAGGTGGCTGTTTAGACTGGGACCCCCTACATCAAGCCAGAAAGATGACCCCTCAGCCAGTGAATTAAGATATTTTCTTAAATCCCGTATCTCAATAAAGCTGTTAACAAAAAAAAAAAAGAAGAAAAAACCCAAACAACAAAAGACCACCAACTCCCAGAGAATCATGAAAACTCACAGAACATCATGGGATGGTGGCCAGGTCTCTCTGAACTTCTAGTCACAGCTTGACTTGGGTTTGGAGTCAGAACCCATTCACTATTCTTAGGTATCTGGCACAAAAAGCCCTAAGCCAACAGCTTGGTTTAAAGTGGTCTCATTTTGGTAACTAATCAGGAAGCTGGCAGAAGGAAATGCAAATATTCTCTAGAGCACTGCCCAGCAAACTAGACCTCAACAAATCCCTACAAATAAAAGGCCAGAGAGCATGACTTCACAAGTCAGACATCACAAAACCACAAGGAAGCAAGCCATCCTAAGAACAAGACCTGCAAAGTCTGCAGATCCTTGAATGAACAGAACCAAACGTGGTCAGTATGCTGTAAGAACAAAGTGAAACTTTGAGAAGTATATACTGCACACAACATTTATGAATCTCTAAAACATACTATTAAGCGAACGAGGTCAGATACAAGAGGCCATCATCAATGGGGGATTGGTGCCAGCAACTCCCAGAATACCAAAATCTAGGGATGCTCAAGTCCCTTATATAAGACGGCACAGTATTTGTATATAACCTATGCACGTCCTTCCACATATTTTAAATCATCTCTACATTATTTATAATGCCCTATACAATGTAAGTATTATGTAAATAGGAGTTATACTGTATTGTCTAGAGAACAATGACAAGAAGAAATTCTGTACCTGTCCAATGCAGGTGAATTTTTTATATATAAATATATATATAAAATATATATATATATTTCCAATCTGTGCTTGGTTGAATCATGGATACAGAACCTGTGCATACAAAGGGCTAACTGTGTTGTGTTATTTCATTTGTGTAAAATTGAAAGCAGACAAAACCATTTCTGGTGTTAGGAGGGGAGAGTGTTTTCTATAGAGGAGAAGGTGGTGGGGACCGGACAAGCTGAGGGAGCTGCGGGCTGCTGGCCATGTTCTGATTGTTCAAGTGTATACCTTCATTTTGTGAGAAGTCTGTAAAGCCTGTAAGCTGTAAGCCTATAACCTCCACACTTCTCTCTGGGTAAGTTATACTTCCAGGTAAAAGAGGGAATGGCTGAGTTAAATTAATTAGACACAGCTAAGAGAAAGATGAAGGCCTTGGAGGGCAGGTGGGGAGGAATTAGACTGCAGCACAGTGGGAAAGGGGTGGGAATGTTGGAAAAGAGATTACAAAACAGGAAGGATGGAGGGAGAAAGTCTGACCTACTTTGCATCTGCGTTCCAGAAAGAGAGAAAGAGAAGTTAGAGGGGAGGCACTAGCCAATGAAAATGAGTGAGAATATCCCAGAATGGATGGAAGTCACTGACTGATCCTTAGACTCAGAATCCCAAGATGAATAAATAAACATCCAGGTCCAGGCATTTCTTAGTGAAAGAACACCAGGGACAAAGAGAAGGTCTTGAAAGCACCTTGAAATAAAAGAAAGATTTTACCTACTAAGGAAGAGTAACTGGACAGCATAGTACTAACACATGGAGAGCACTTAATAAGTAGAAACTGTCATTATTGCTGCTCAGTACAGAAGAATAGTAGCAGAAGTATTGAAATAACAGCCCTGCTGCTGTCTTACTATGTGTGACTTGGAGTAAGTCGCTTCCCTCAAAAAGCTTTGGTCTCCTTGTCTTTAGAATAGCATTTTGGCACCCAGGCGTGGTGGCGCACGCTTGTAATCCCAGTACTTTGGGAGGCAGAGACCGGAGGATCCGGGTTCGCGGCCAGCCTCAGCTTTCTCTTTCTCTCTCTCTCTCTCTCTCTACTTAATGAGGCCCTCCACAACTTCGTGAGACCCGGTTTCAAAATAAAGTATAAAAAATAGAGCCGGGGGTGTAGCGCGGAGGTAGACGCCCCTGGGTTCAATCCCCGGTACCGCAAAAAAAAAAAAAAGAATAGCATTTTGGCAAAGGTGAAATGAGACAAAATAAGTAAAATACTTGATACAATAGACACTTAATGTTCAATTAATGCTAGCTATGAAATCAACCCCCCTGGGGGGGGTCAGAACAGCAGAGGTGATGAGGGTCATGTTCATCTCAAATTACTCCTAGAGGCTACTACCCCAGGGTTCTCATTAAAACTCAATTCAGCTTTGTACCAATGGGAAACATTTGTCTGGAAAGTGCCCCCCAAGGGCAGGCATACAAAGAGAAGCCAGGAAAGAAAATCTAATGGAAACGGGTTCCACAGACTTGGTCCCAGGCTGCTTCCATTCTGGGGGACAGTGCTCCCTATACACCCACACCCAAATGTCACGTGATGAAGAAACATTGATCTGATGGTCCTCTGAGCAAGGCATTCTGCTCGTCATTGTACAGTGACACACTGTGGCCCCAGTGGACCTCGAAGAGCCTTTGTGAAGCTGGTAGACCTGGTAAAGAGTCAGAGACTGAGAAGGATGAAGGCTTCCCAGGGATCTAGGGCAATGAGAGGCAGGCGGGAGCTTGCTCCCTGCCTTCACCTTATCCTGACACCTCTCACTGGGGCTTCATCTTGAACTCCTGGTGGGCTCCAAAGTTCTTCCCCCAAATCTTGGAATCAATCTTGGCTGTTTCTCTTCTTTCAGGAATCATCTCAGATGCATCCTTCTCAGAGAGGTCTTCCCTAGCAACCACCTCCCGATTCCATTCCCTACAGCACGATACCCTTCTCACTTCTAACACAGCGCCTCCCCTCGTCCTAACTACAGTGCCACTGGTTTAATGCCTGTATTCACCAGAGCATCACCAAGCCTAGCAGAGTGCCTGCATGGGGCAGCTGTTCTGTAAATGTTTATCGAATGAATAGATTAACTTGAGTGAACTCGCAAAATTGACTGAATTTATTTATAGGGTTGTCTGGAATTATATAAATAGCTATAACATTACTTAGCCGGGGTCAAAAACTTAATAACCCATTTCTTCTCCCAACCTGTCCCTGCCCCACACTGAACAGTGCTTACTGGACAAAAGACCAATGAATGACTAAAGGGAACAGTTAATGAGCATGACCACGCCTCTCTCCGGCCTGGCGTCTTGCTCAGGCTAAGCCGCTCCTGGAGCAGAAGAAGCAAGACCCTGAGAATTAAATAAATCCATTCCTACAAGTCATCTCTCACCTCTGTGTAGTCATTCAACACAAATTCGTTAGGTATCTTCAATATGCTATGTGTGTGTGCTCCGGTCGGGGGGTGGGGAAGAAACAGCCACTATCTTCCCATTGGGGACAGACCGGGCAAGCTATGACGATAAACTGCACAGAGGAAGCCCACGGGGCAGTGGGGCCGGCATGAATCCACCCAGTGATGACCATATACAAAGCTTCCTCCTGCTGCCTCCCTGTGTGTTCTGGCTCCAGGACTTTGCTGAGCCTCCTTCCATCTCTGGGAGCAAGGAGGCTGCAGGAGGGAGGAGAGAGAGGGAGGAGGTGGAAATGCATTGAAACAAAACCGGAAGGAGAGAAGGCCACGGTGTAAGGTTGGTCACACATTTGTCTTGAAGTCAAAGCTGAACCCCGGTGTTTGTGTGAGGTGGAATTATCTCATTCTTTTAGCCCGTGAGTCTCTGTGATCCACCAGTCAAGTATGTGATTGGATTTCAGCTCAACAAAACCTTAAATTACACACCTATTGTGCCCGAG
The DNA here is from genome assembly GCA_004027185.1 of Glis glis. NCBI lineage: Eukaryota > Metazoa > Chordata > Mammalia > Rodentia > Gliridae > Glis > Glis glis. Next base: position 5,140 of record PVJS01008091.1, on the reverse strand, counting down.
CTAAGCCTAGCTTCACAGCAGTGGAGAAGCTTCTCCGGCCTCCGTGGCAGCGTTCGATCAAGCCGGCTCTCATCCACTGCTTGATGAATGACTAATAGGATTAGAGAGCCTCATCCCGGGCCACACTGTCGGCACGTTGGGCGCAGGGACAAAGGCTGGGGTGATGGATAGGGACTGCGTGGTGGAGATGGGCCCCCTGCCCCCCACTCAGTGTGCCACTGACATAAAGGGACAGGTCAAAAGCCTCTGGGAGGACACTGTCAAGTCCAGGGAAGAGACCCCACTGGTCTACCATGGTCAGTGACCATGTGAGGCACCCGCACAGGACCTGTCTATTCCTGAGATGCAGGAGGGGACATGTTGGGGGGTTTTCCTGTTCGACATCTATTCTCCACTTCTGAATATAGGAAGCCACCCCTTTTCCATGGGGAACCAACCTCTTCCCACTTTCAGAGGAGGTTCTGGTGGGATCAACATCAACTCCAGCTCCCAGCAAGGTCACATGACCAAACCAGGCCAATCAGAGCCACTGACGCTCACTGTAGAACCGCAGCCAGCACCACCTGGAAGCAGGTTCACCTCCCACCGGGCTGGAGAAGGGGCCAGGGCGTGATGCCCAGGGAGCAGGGAAAAGCATCCACCCAGGGCTGGAGGCGAGCAGCCTGAGGCCCCCCAGAGACGCAGGGGGTGTTTCCTCTTCCTGCTAATGGCTCCACCTCTAAGACACAAGCCAGCTCCACCCCTTGGATGTTTTAGTTAATACGAGGCAGCTTGATACGGGGTTTCTGTCCAAATGAGTTCTTGAACATTTTACAAAGGAAGAATCAAGAAATGCAGAGGTCAGGCTAAGGTCAAAGGGCCAACTAGTGGCATTCAAGGCCAGGCCTTTTTATACCAGCATAGGGCATCCCTTCCCCCAAGCCACCAGGAGCTCGCACCATGGAAGGGCTCAGAGACTCTGATCCCGCGAGATAAGGAAAAACCCAGCAGCCTGCGAAACTCAGAGCACATTTTGGGGTTAGAAAGACCAAGACACGTTTTTCCTTTTTGTCAAATCCTCTGTCTGGCCACAGGTCACATTCTTTCCGTCTCTGAGGCCAGAGCAGGCTGAGGTTTGGAACAATGAACATAACAAGAGTTTAGAGATGGATGGAACTGAGTTCAATTCTGACTCGACCAGTTATCCCAGCTGTGCAATGTTGGACAAATACCTTATCCTTTCTGAACCTCAATTCTCTCATCTAATGCAGAAGTAGGTACACTTTCCCCTCAGGGCAATAATGTGAATTAATCAGAAAATGCAAGTGTGTGGATTATGATTTTTGACTAAGGAACAGAAAATCCCATTTACTGCAACGTAAACAAAGGGAGAGATTTTTTTTCCTCAAATAACAAGATGCCAGGGTGGGCTGTTCCACAGTTAGCTTGGTGACTCTGCCATTGACTTGGCCTTCCTCTCATGGTTGCAAGGTGGCTGCAACAGCACTAAGTACAGAGCCCTCCACACAGAGGGCTTCATTCCCACATGTCTCTCCTTTATAAAAAGAGCACAGAATGTGGGGAAATAGGAACTCTCCTACACTGTTGGTGGGATTGCAAATTAGTGCAGCTGCTATGGAGATCAGTGTGGAGATTCCTCAGAAAACTGGGAATGGATCCACCATACGATCCAGCTAGACCACTTAGGGCATCTTTCCAAAGGGAATGAAATCAGAATATTATAGTGATATAGGCATATCCATGTTAATAGCAGCACAATTCATAATAGCCAAATTACGGAATCAACCCAGGTGCTCATCAACAGATGAATGGATCACAAAATTATGGGATATACACATGATGGAATTCTACTCAGCAATAAAGAAGAACAAAATTACATGATTTACAGGAAAATGGCTGGACCTGGAGAACATTATGATAAGTGATATTAGTCAGTCACAGAGAGTGAGGGATCATATGTTTTCTCTCGTATATGGAAGCTAAGGAGTAATTGGGATATAAGAGGGACTTTAGATAATGGAGGAGAAACTCCAGTGGAACAAAAAAGGTGGTTGTAGGAAGGGGAGAGGGAGAATTAATGAAGCAGACACTTCCACTGCCATTATGTACTATGTGAGAATACCAATGCCAATCTCAATATCTTGTATGGGGAAGGGGGTTAGTGGGGAGGGAGCCAGGGAAAAACTCACCAAGTGCTGTGTGCATGTGTATCACTATCACTATGAATCACATTATGATATGAGACTATAATGCAACAATAAAAGTATAAAAAAGAAAGAAAAGAAAAAAGAGCACAGAGCAGACTTCCTCCTTTATCTCATTGGCCGGAACTGGATCACATGATCCCCCTGGCTGCAAGGGATGCTGGGAAGGCTAATCACACTTTATGTTCCCTAGCAACAGGAATTTGGAGAAGATGCCCTCCAGGGAGACAGCAGTTGCCAAATAATATAAAGTACTCTGGGCAGAATCTGGCACATACGAAACACTCATTACCTGGAAGCATTATCATTATTAGACTAAATGTTCTGCCAGTCATACAGAGGATGGCTTTTCCAGCACATCTCCCTTCCCCAGTGCAGAACTTGAAGGAGGCCAGGGCCTTCAGGCTTCTGGCTCAGCATCTTCTCTGCATGCCCGTAGTCACAGCAGGAAGAGCCAGCTAGATCCCCCCCCAGGATGCCCAGCACTTAAACGCTTCCCTCTCCCCCCACGGAGGAAGGCAGTAATCACAGTGGTATCCGCAGAGGATGACCTAAAAAGAAAACAGAGGAGGGATTTGAAACTGAAGGTGCCCAGAAAAAGCAGACTTGGAAGTCAATGCAACAGGAGAACCGTTCAGCGGTGAAGCTGTCGCTCCCATGGCTGTTTGAGGCACGATTCACAGCCTGCCACTTCTACCCTGCAAGCCCCGGCCCTTCCCACCAGCCTCTTCCCCTTGTTTATAGGAAAGAAGATGGCTACATCTTCCCCCAGCCACGAAGACCGAGGATGTGGCACCAAGGGGAACACCGCTTTCCTGGAATATACAAGACAGTGGCCCATCTCCTGATCACCTGTGCACACCAGATCCCCAAAGACTGGGACCTTCATTCACTAATTCAGCCAATCACTCATTCAACGTACAGTTTTGAGTGCCCAGTAGTGTCCGTTTTATGCTGGGGCTGGGGCTACAAGTCAGCAGTGGGCCCCACATGAGGTTCCAAATGAGTTTGCTAACCTTTGTGTGAAAGTTGTTCCCAAACCTCTAGGGATGTTACCTGGGACATTCCCAACACCCAGTTCCTCCCCTTCAACCCACACTCACGTCACCCTAATTGCACGCATCACCTTCAAAGTATCTCTTGCCTTCCACTTCCCTCCGGCTAGGATACAATCAAAAAGACAGACAATAACAAATGTTGGCAGGGATGAGGACAACTGGAAAGCCCGTGCATTGCTGGTAAGAAGGCACAACAGTACAGCTGCTTTGAAAAACTCTAGGTTAGGCCGGGCGTGGTGGCGCACGCTTGTAATCCCAGTACTTTGGGAGGCGGAGACCGGAGGATCCGGGTTCGCGGCCAGCCTCAGCTCTCTCTCTCTCTCTCTCTCTCTCCTTAGTGAGGCCCTCCGCAACTTCGTGAGACCCAGTTTCAAAATAAAGTATAAAAAAATAGGGCCGGGGGCATAGCGGGGAGGTAGAACGCCCCTGGGTTCAATCCCCGGTACCGCAAAAAAAAAAAAAAAAAGAAAAGAAAAACTCTAGGTTAAACACAAAGCGGCCATATGACCCAGCAATTCTCCTCCCAGGGACATACCGGAAAGAATTGAAAATGTATGTTCTCACAAAGACTTTTTGCACAAATGCTAATAGCAACATTGTTCATGGTAGCCAAAGAATAGAAGCAACGCAAATGGCTGTCCTCTGATGGAGAAACAAACTGGGTTATAGCCATAGCTGGAATGGTATTCATCCATAGGAAGGATTGAGGGACTGACAGTGTAGATAAACTTTGAAAATGTTATGAGAAAGAAAATATAAGCGAAAGAAGCCAGTCAGAAAAGAACATATATTGTATGATTCTGCTTAGATGAAATGTTCAAAATAGGTACATCCTATAGAGACAGGAAGTAGCTTGGTGGGTTGACAGGGGCTAAGGGGATGGGGCTAGAGAATGACCTCTGTTAGACATGGGATTTCTTTTTGGGGTGATGAATTCTTTTTGGAGTCATGCAATTAGATGGTTATGGTTGCCCAATCTTGCAAATCTATGAAAACCCACATAGAAAGGGGTAGATTTTATGACAAGTGAATTATATCTCCAAAAAACAATATTTTTTCAACCTTTCCCTGCCCTGACTGTCATAAGAAAGTGAACATTTAGCCGGGTGTGGTGGCGCACGTCTATAATCCCAGTACTTGGGAGGCTGAGACAGGAGGATCGCAGGTTTGAGGCCAACCTCAGCCACTTAGCAAAACTCTGTTCAAAACAAAAAATAAAAAGGGCTAGGGGTATAGCTTAGAGGTAGAATGCCCCTGGATTCAATTCCCAGTAACACACACACACACACACACACACACACACACACACACACACAGAGCTGGAAAAGCAGTGTCTGACCCATTTCCTCCGTCTCCCCGGCAGCAGCCCTGACTACAAACTCCTTGGGAAGCCTGGGGCTGCATGCTAAAGCTCCACCGCCCCTGCCACCCTGACAGCCAGGCTGGGAGGGGCCGCTCTGCCAAGGGCTGGCTGCTGGCGGCCAGGGCCTCTCCCGCACCTCCCTCTGCCCGAGTTCAGTGCCTGACAAGGGAGCCGTGCTAGCCACTAGGCATGTCCTTGAGGAGGACGCTGGAGCGAGGCCTCAGCAGCGTCCTGTCACCGGCCAGCTTTGCCTGACTGTGTGTCCCAGCGGGGAGGGAAGAGGAGCCCTGAGCGGGCACCAGAGCCAGTGCAGGTGACTTCTGCCATGACCCTCGCCCCCATCAGAGCCATCACACCTGCAGGGAAGAGACGCCAGGGGTTTAGCATTTGTTCCTTTTCATTTTTAAAAATTATTCTAGCAAATCACACTATAGTTAAAGAAGCAACCAGGTGGAATTTTCTTTCATGCAGAAAATCTGGGACAGACACACCAGGGAGCCCTCAGCCTGGTCACT
>PVJS01008090.1:0-54168 GCA_004027185.1 Glis glis | reverse complement strand
AACCCGGATCCTCTGGTCTCCACCTCCCAAAGTACTGGGATTACAAGCGTGCGCCACCTTGCCCGGCTTATTCTTTATTTTGAAACAGGGTCTCACTAAGTTGCAGAGGGCCTCACTAAGTGGCTGAGGCTGGCCGCGAACCCGGATCCTCCGGTCTCAGCCTCCCAAGTACTGGGATTACAAGAGTGTGCCACCACGCCCGGCTTTTCAGCTTTGATTCAGTAATTGAGCTTGTGAGATTCTAGGGTTAGGCACTTCTGTGTGCTTTGGTTTGCCTTTTTGTTTGTTTCTTTTTGTTGTTGTTGTTTGGTTTTTTGTTTTGTTTTGTTTAGTACTGGGGATTGAATCCAGGAGCATTCTACCTCTGAACTATACCCCATCCCTTTTAATTTTTTAATTCTATTATTATTATTATTATTATTAATTATGTTGGTACTGAGAATTGACTCCAAGGGCATTCTACCTCCATACTACACCCTATCCCTTTTAATTTTTAATTTTATTATTATTATCATTATCATTATAATAATAATAATAATAGTAATAATAATTAGTAGTAGTAGTAGTAGTAGTAGTAGTAGTAGTAGTATTTGGGTACTGAGGATTGAACCCAGGGGCATTCTAGCTCTGAGCTATACCCCTAGCCTTTTTTTTTTTTTTTTTTTTGAAATAGAGTCTTACAAAGTTGCTAAGGGTCTTGCTAAGTTACTAAGGCTGGCCTCAAATTTATGATTCTCCTATCTCAGCCTCCCAAATCCTGGGATTACAGACATGAGATGAAGGAGCATTTTTGAGAGTAGAAACATTTAATTAAAAATATGTATTTAATGACTATAATGTGCATGTTTCTGTATTGGGTAGGAAAAAAGGAAGTTATTCTTAAGAAATACATACCGAGTGACTTCTAGACACACAGAGTGCTATGCGCCCTTGGGTACAATCAACAAGAAAGACATAAACCTCTGCTCTTCTGGAGTTTCTATTCTGTTGGAGGAGGCAGATGATAAATTAGTTATATAAAGGATTATGTGAGTGCTATGGAGAAAAATAAGAGCAGGGGAAGGGGTACAGGGCAAATTTATAAGATAGAGGAAGAAAATGGGAATGTGGCATTCGAGCCATGACCTGGAGTGTGTGAAGATATACATCACAAAAACATCTGGGGGAGAGAATTCCAGGCAGAGGGAACAGCTGGTGCAGAGGGGCTGAGCAAGAACATGCCCAAAACATTCAAAAAACAGCAAGAAGACTGCCGTCATTGGTGTCCTGCAGTGAGGTTGGAGGGCCGGCCTGGATGGTGCAGGGCGTTTCCAGCAGCCAAGACTCCGGCTCCGCTGGCCACATTGGAATGGGACTGGCTCCGTGGTAGGTTCTGAGGTGTCACCTCAGATTTAGAGATCATATTCTGGCTTCTAGGTTTGGAATAGACTAACGGGGGCCTGGGCACAGCTGGAAGACTGGTTAGGAGTCTTGTCATAAGAGAGATGAGGGTGTTAGCAATGGATGCTTTGAAGCGAGTTTGCATTCTGTAGGTGTTTTGAAATTGGAATAAGGTTGGTTATGGCCATTCAGGAATTTGCACTGGAATGGAAAAGGCATGTATGTAAGAAACTCTAGTCCCAGGAGTGAACGCGGAGGTCACCACAGTAGCTCACACTTGCTAAGCACCTGCTGTATGCCAGGCGTGTCTAATACGCTGAGGAGCAAAACCAGGATTGGAACCCAGGCGGCCTGTCTCCAGACTTAACACTAGATGGGAAAGTACAAAAGAGAAACAAATTCCAGTTTGAGCAACTTGGAGAGTTTTAATGTAAAGCAGCTTTGGATTTGGATGTTGAGGGATGCACAGAAAATAGGAAAGATCTCTTATGAGGGTGGTAGCTATAAGAAAAAGTTACCATTACTTGGCACAGTGGTACACACCTGTAATCCCAGTACTTGGGACAGGAGGATCGCAGGTTCAAGGCCTGCCTCAGCAACTTGGTAAAACAGTTTCAAAATAATAATAAAAAAATTGTTTAAAGGACTGGGGGTATAGTTTGGAAGTAGAATGTCCCTGTGTTCAGTTCCCAGTACCAAATAAATAAATAAATACAACCATGAATACCATGTATGGTCACTGGAACTCTCCAGAAGCTGAGCGGGAGCCACAGTATTGTATTTTCTCTACAGTAAGTGTTCAGTTCTGTTCTCTGCCATTCATGCCCACAGCTGTAGCTGTTCCCACTCCACCCCCTGGGAACAGATGGCAGCCAGTGTAGCAGTGAGGGTCTGCTCACCTGGACTCCATGACTTACCTGATGTGTAACATTGGGGAAGTTATTCAATCTATGAGTCCCTTCCATAAATACCCATCTTATAAAATCAATTCAGATCAATAGGTAGAGTTTTTAATACAGTGTCTGTATATAGTTAGTACTCTATAAATTAGCAGGTGGTCATAGTGATTGCCTGAGTTATTTTTTTAAAGTCCATTACATTCTTTTGTATGTGTGTGATATTGGAGATGGAACCTATGGGTGTTTTACCTCTGAGCTACATTCCCTGCCCTATTTTATTTTGAAACAGGGTCTCGCTAGGTTTCTGAGGATCTCACTAAGTTGCTGCAACTGTCCTTGAACCTGAGATCCTCCCGTCTCAGCTTCCCAAGTACTGGGATTACAGATGTGAACCACCATGCCTGGCTCGTTACATTCTATTTTCTAAGGGAGGACATTTTTAATTTCATTTAGAAATGCTGTATTTCAGAGTGCTTAAAATCAAGACCTTTCCTGCTTAGGATATATTTATTTTTAACTTATCTTTTTATCTTCAAAGTGAACTCAAACAGATCACCTTATCTTTCCCCCATTTAAAAGCAAATGTTTTATCATTGTTCTTTCACTTTATGCTACTTTTGCTAAGTTAGTAAGTTGTTTTATAATAATTAATGTTTTAGGTTTGCTGATTTTTCATATTCTTTATTCTTATCTGTAACATGTCATCACATTTTAGGCTATATTGTTTCTGGAAGTTCCTCTGTGGGCAACTTTCTCCATCCATGATGTTCCTTCTCTGTTTGATTATTACATATTATCTCTAAACTCTATTGGTTACTCTATGTTCCATTGTTTTTCTGGATCCCTATCTTTCAAGTCCTATGTTTATCTGCTTGAAAAGTATGACCCAAACTTCCCAGTAAGGAGAAGATTAATGTTGAGTGTGGATAGTGCTTCAGAAAGAGTACAGAAAATGCAGAATTATGCTAGTAAGGAAGAATGGTTTTAGGAAGATGTCTGGCAATATGGCATTGTGAGTGATCTAAGGATGCAGGCAGTACCTCTTGTTACTGCAAACAGAGGGAAACACAGGAAGAACTAAAGCAACAACAAAAGTTAAAACATGGCAAGTTAGAAAGGATGGAAAGGAAATCTCCAGGTTCCAGAAGTAAAGAAGGCTGTCAAAGTGGAAATAACTATGAGCATGCATGTTTCAGAAATGAGTGCCAGGACTTTGGGTGAGGACTCTGATACTTACATAGCAACAGGAAAATAAAAAGAGAGATGGACTACTGGCACTGACATGAATAGCTGTGAGGTTCAAATAGCTGATTATCTAATAAAATGAGGTGAGAGTAGGAGAACACTCTGCTCACAGCCCAGGAAACCAGCAAAGAAGTTTGCCTCTGGCGAGAGCATTGGGGCTGAAAATAGAAAATTATCTGGGAGAAACAAATGCTCTAACACAGAAACTATATACAGAGATGCAGCCTGAACTTACACTATCCGTGTTTTGGGGATTCCTCAACTCTGTCAGTCAGCATAGGTTAGGTAAATGCTGCAGTAACAACCCCTGAATCTCAATGGCACTTATTGTAATCAATGTTTATTCCTTGCTCAAGCTGCTTGTCCAGTGCAGGTTGGACACAGCTCCTGCCTGTCATAGGCACTCAAGGTCCCTGGCTGATGGAGATTCCATCTCAACACATCAGTGATGCAGGATAAAGAGACCATAACAAGCCTTGTTTTAGCTCTTAAACTTTCCGCAAGAAGTGATACTTAAGGTTTAAAGTCACGAGGCCATGTTTAACTTAAAGGAAAATAAGGAGCCGGGCGTGGTGGTGCACGCTTGTAATCCCAGTACTTTGGGAGGCAGAGACCGGAGGATCCGGGTTCGCAGCCAGCCTCAGCTCTCTCACTCTCTCTCTCTCTCTCTCTCTCTCTCCTTAGGCCCTCCGCAACTTCGTGAGACCCGGTTTCAAAATAAAGTATAAAAAATAGGGCCGGGGGCGTAGCGCGGAGGTAGAACGCCCCTGTGTTCAATTCCCGGTACCGCAAAAAAAAAAAAAAAATAAATAAATAAAGGAAAATAAGGAAGTAAAATCTCATAATGGACCTAGAATATTTGTGAACAATGCTAGTGACAACCACACAAAGTTATAAATTGACATAAAAATAATCAAATCATCAAAAGTTATTCATCTAAAGAGAAAAATAGTTTACAAGACTAAGGCTGAGGAAATCTTATACTCTAAGGAGACAGATGAAGGGAAAGAAAATGTGAAAGGGCAATTTAGAGACAAGATAAAATGACTAAGACCATCTAGGTTAAATAGGAATCTTGGACAACACTAGAGAAAATTGGAGAAAGATAATAGTGGAAGAGGGAATTAGGGGATTTTTTCTAGAATTGAAGATGAATCACGTCTTAAGATTGAAAGAGAACACAGAATCCCAAGCAAGTTTTTTTTAATCACATATAGGACCACTGCGAAGAGTCTGCAAAGCTTCAGAGATGGAAAACGAATCTTAAAAGCAACCAGAGAGAAATGACAGGTACCTACAAAGAAAAGAAAACTTGACAACAGCATGTTTTTATAAGCCAAGAAGTCAGAATACCATGGAGTGATATCTTCAAAATTCAGAGGGAAAAAGACCAACCAGTATTTCTTTATCTAGCAAAATTATTTGAGAGTGAGGGCAAGAGGGAGCCATGTTCATATAAATAAGGTTTGGAGTAGTTACCCCACAGACTCACTGAAAGAACTAGTAACAGATACATTCCACATAGAAACTCTCAATAAAATATCAGCAAATCAAATCCATCAATGTGTATGAACAACAGTAAGATACAACCAAACGCGATTTGTTCCAGGCATGTAAGGCTGGTTCAGTATTTGAAAATCAATTAATGTATCCACCACATCAATAGCCTAAAAAAGGAAAATCATATGATTATGTCAATCGGCACATAAACCATATGACAAAATCCAACACTAATGCATGATTATAAAAATAAATATGTTTGCCTGGCTGGATGTGGTGGTGCACATCTGTAATCTCAATATTTGGGAAGCTGAGACAGGAAGATTGCAGGTTCAAGACCAGCCTCAGCAACTTTCTGAAACCCTTTTTCAAAATAAAATAATGCTGGGGATATAGCTTGGATGTACAATGCCCCTGGTTTCAATCCCCAGTACCAAAATAAAAGGAAGGAAGGAAGGAAGGAAGGAAGGAAGGAAGGAAGGAAGGGAGGGAGGAAGAGAAAACATCAATGACAACAAAAACAAAACAACATTAACAACAACAAAAAAACCAACTTCTAGCACACTAGAAATACAGGAAGAGTAGAGGGGACCCTCATCAAGTACATCTATAGAGAATCTACAGCAAACATCATACATACTGTTGAAAGACTAAATGCTTTCCTTCTGATTGAGAACTACCAAGAGTACCCGACCTCACCCCTGCTACTCAAAATAATTCTGGACATGTTAGCCAGTACAATAGGCAGGAAATAAAAATAAAAGGCAGGCAGTTTGGAAAGGGAGAAATAAAACTGTCTCTGTTTTCAGATGGTATTATCTACATAGAAAATCTCAAATAATCTATCAAAAAAGCCAAATTCAAACAAAACCCTCTTGTAAGTAATAAGTGAATTCAGCAGGACACAGGACACAAAACCAATACACAAAATCAACTGCATTTCTACATACAATCAATGAACAAATAAATGGGAACCAAATAAAAAGCACAGTGCTACTTACAATTGCTGAAAAATAAACCCTGAAATACTTAGGTATAAATATAACAAAACATGTATAGAATCTGTAGACTGAAAATTACAATGTGCTGATGAGATAAATCAAAGATCTAATAATTGAAGAGACATACGTAATTCATAATTTGGGAGACTCAGTAAAGATGTCAGTTCTCCCCAAATAGGTTTATAGGTTTAAAATAATTCCTACCAAAGCCACAGCAAGATTTTTTATAAACATAAACAAGCTTGTTCTAAAACTTATATTTAAAAAAAAGGAGTTAGAATAGCTAGAACTATTTTGACAAAGAAGAATGCAGTGGGAAGAATCAGTCTACCTGGTTTTAAGACTTATTATTGAGCTACAGTAATAAAGACTAGTCGGTGATAGTGGAGGAACAGACACATAGATCAATGAAACAAAATAGAGAGCCCAGAAATAGATCCACACAAATATGCTCGCCTGGTCTTTTACAAAGGCTGCAAAGGCACTTCAAACAGTGCTGAACCAATGGCTTAGCCACAGCAAAGAAAGAATGGGCTTCAATTGAAGTCGCATACCTTATTCAGAATTTAACCCAAGCTGGGTGCATGCACTTGGGAGGCTGAGACAGGAGGATCACAGGTTCAAGGCCAGCCTCAACACTTAGAACCTCAGCATCTTAGCTAGATCCTGCTTCAAAATAAAAAATAAAATAGGGCTGGGGGTATAGCTCAGAGGTGGAATGACCCTGAGTTCAATCCCAAGTGCCAAATAGTAGTAGTAGTAGTAGTAGTAGTAGTAGTAATGATAATAACAACTCAAACTAGGTCATAGAATATAAAAGATAAAATTACAAAACTTTAGGTAAAAATAAGAGTTATTATCCAAAACTTGGGTGCTATGATTTGTATCTAGAGTGTTGCCCAAAGGCCCACATGTCATGGCTTAGTCCTCAGCTCATGGCACCGCTGGGAGGTGGTAGAAACTTTAAAAGGTGGAGCCAAGCAGGAACTCTGAAGTCATTGTGGATGTGCCCTCAGAGGGTATTGTAGAACCCTGGTTTCTTCCTCTCCCCCCCATCCCTCCCTCCCTCGCTTCCGGCTCTGAGGTGTGGGCTTCCCCTATCATATGCTCCCACCATATTATACTACTGTACCACTCACCCAGAAGCAATGGGTCACTCCACCATGGCCTGAAATCTTCAAAACTGTGAGCTAAAACTAAACCTTTCCTCTTTTAAGTTGATTGTCTTAAGTATCGTGTTACAGTAACAAAGCTAACTAATACATTAGGGTTTTATGAAGATTTCTTAGACATGACACCAAAAACATGATCCATAAAAGGAAAAGGTGACTAACTGTATTTGAATTTTCAAAAGGCCCTGTTAAGAGGATGAAAAGACAAGATACAGGCTGAGAGAAAATATTTGTAAATCACATGTCTGACAAAGGACCAGTATTTAGAATACATAAAGAACTCCCAAAACTCAATAATAAAAAACCATCCAATTAGAAATTGGACAAAATACAGAAAGAGACATTTCACTGGAGGATATACAGATGGTAAACAAGCACATGAAAAGATGCCCAGCCTCATTAGCCTTTAGAAATGTGCAAATTAAAACCACAACAACATATCACTAGAGAATAGTTAAATAAAAAATATTACCCAGTGCTGGTGAGGAGTCAGAGAAACTGGACCACTCATCCATTGCTAATGGGAATGTAGAATGACATATCTATGCTGGAAAATAGTTTTACAATTTCTTTTCAAACTAAAAATGGACTTACCAAATGACCCACCAGTTGTACTCTTTAGCATGTATCTTAGGAAAATGAAAATGTCTCTTCTCTTAGACGCTCTCACGTGCATGTTCAGAGCAATTTTGTTTGTAGTAGCTAAAAGCTAGAAGCTACCTGTGTTAGTTTTTCATCACTGGGACAAATATCTGAGAAACATCAACTTAGAGGAGGAGAGATTTATTTGGCTCATGGTTTCAGAGGTCCACAGTTGGCTGCTCTGTCGTTCCTGGCGTGCAGTGAAGCAGAACATCATGGTGGAGAGTGTGGTAGAGGGAAACTGTTCAGCTCCTGGCAGCTGGGAAGCAGAGAGAGAGAGAGGGGGGATAGGGACAGAATACAGTCCCAAAGGGCACACCCCCAAGGACCTGCCAACTCCCTCCAACTAGGTCTCACCTCCTGCAGTTCCCACCACCTCCCGCTAATCCACTCAGCTCTGAATTCCTCAATGGGTTTATCCACTGATGAGGTCAGAGCCCTAGTGACCCAATCCTGTCCCCAAATCCCCACCTGTGGACACTGCTGCCCTGGGGAGTCTTTGGGGCACACTTCATCTCCATCCCATAACACTGCCCAAATATCCTTCAGTGAGTGAAGGGTTAAACTAGACTGCAAACATACCCTGCAATGCCACACAGCAACAAGGGACAAACTATTGAAGCGCTCAACACCTTCAACACATTCAAATGCACCTCGAAGGAATTATGCTTTGTGAAATAAAGCCAATCTCAAAAGATTACATACTGCACCATTCCATTTATACATAACAGTCTGGTGTTAAAATTGAAGAGATGGACATTTCTTTCCATACCAATGGCACTCCTGAAACATGGTAAACATTTCTAAAACCTACCAGACTGTCTACAAGAAGTATAGCAGGCTCTGACCCCACAAAGAGACACAGCACAAGAAGGGCAAGGATTCCAGGGAAAGCAGTGTTGTGGCTGTGGTGGGCAGACTAAGCCAATTTTCCAGAAAAAGGTTAAACTCCTAAGTAGGTTGTGCTGGGGTTGAGTGCATTGAGCCCCTCTGCAGGGAAGGCTGGCTGTTAACAGGTGCAGCATTTTGACCTGGAAGGAGATAAGAAGAGAAAGGGCCAAGGCATCCAGGGCTCAGCTTCATGTTCTCTTTCTTTATGAAGACAATGACATGTTGACGTCATACTCATTTCATTTGGGTGCATTTGATTGGGGGGGGAATAAACTAGAACTATCAGTAAAGTTCCCTTTGTGGGGATATTTGTGCTTCAAAAGAATTTTTTTAAGAGATGGGGAACAGATTAGTGGTAGCCCAGTGTTAAGGATGTAGGGGTTAAGGATGAGGAGAAATCAAAGGGATGACACAGGATCCTCCTTATGATGGTGTAGTTAAGTTTTTTGATCATGGTAATTGTTGCACTACCATGTGTGTAACAACTACACTGTTACACTACAACTATATTGCTACAACTCCATGATGACATTGTTACATAACTAACTATATAACTACATTGTTACACAGCTACACATATGATTTAAAAAACTTTGACATCATTAACAATCAGGGAGATGCAAATCAAAACTAACCCTGAGATTCCATCTAACTCCAGTTAGAATGTCAATCATCAAAAATACAAACAATAATAAATGCTGGTGAGGATGTGGGGAAATAGGACCCTTATACACTGTTGGTGGGACTGCAAATGAATACAGCCAGTGTGGAGATCAGTGTGGACGTTCCTCAGAAGATTGGGAATGGAGCCACCATGTGGCCCAGCTATACCACTCCTGGGGGTCTTTCCAAAGGCATTGAAATCAGAATACTACAGTGATGCATGCATATCCATGTTTATTGCAGCATAATTCACAATAGCCAAATTATGGAACCAACCTGGTGTTCATCAACAGATGAATGGATTACAAAAGTGTGGTATATACACACAATGGAATTCTACTTAGGCATAAAGAAGAACAAAATTATGTCATTTGCAGCAAAATGGATGGAACTAGAAAATAATATACTAAGTGAAATTAGCCGATCACAGAAAGAGAAGGGATGTATGTTTTTTCTCATGTGGAAGCTAGAGAGAAATTGGGAAACAAAAAGGTCTTCAGATAAACGAGGAGAGATACCAATAGAATAGTGGAAGGGGATTGGGGAGGGAGCTGGGGAAGGGAAAAAGGAGACGATGAAGGAAATGGTTCAAATAATGCTATGTTCCTTTATGAAGTTACCAATACCAATCTCAATAATATGTACAGGGAGGGGAGTGAGCAGGGTAGGATCTGGAGGGAAACACCAAGTGCTGTGTGCATGAATGCTTCTACCACTCTCGACCTCATCGTGATGTATAATTAGAATACACCAATAAAGCTGGGCGTGAGGGCGCACACTTGTAATCCCAGTACTTGGGAGGCTGAGACCCAAGGATCCAGGTTCGCAGCCAGCATCAGCTACTTAGTGAGGCCCTCTGCAACTTAGTGAGACCCTGTTTCAAAATAAAGAATTAAAAGATAGGGCTGGGGTGCTCAGAGGTAGAATGCCTCTGGGTTCAATTCCCAGTACCACACACACACAAAAAAGAATATACCAATAAAGCCGGGCGTGGTGGCGCACGCTTGTAATCCCAGTACTTAGGAGGCTGAGACAGGAGGATCCGGGTTCAGTATCAGCCTCAGCTACTTAGTGAGGCCCTCTGTAACTTAGTAAGACACTGTTTCAAAATAAAGAATAAGAAATAGGCTGGGGTTGTAGCCTGGAGGTAGAATGCCCCTGGGTTCAATCTCCAGTACCGCAAAAAAAAAAAAAGGATACACCAATAAAAGTATATATATATATATATATATATATATATATATATATCACACCTGGCCCTATTTTTTTTATACTTTATTTTGAAACTGGGTCTCATGAAGTTGCGGAGGGCCTCACTAGGTAGAGAGAGAGAGAGAGAGAGAGAGAGAGAGAGAGGGAGAGTGAGTGAGAGAGAGAGAGAGAGAGAGAGAGAGCGAGCTGAGGCTGGCCGCGAACCCGGATCCTCTGGTCTCCACCTCCCAAAGTACTGGGATTACAAGCGTGCGCCACCACGCCCGGCGAAAGTATATTTTTAATAGAATTGTATAGAGCAACTCAGAGAATATTTGTGTGTGTGTATGTATGTGTGTGTATATATATATATATATATATATATCTGAATAATCTCCGTGGGCTGTACCAATGCCACTTGCCTGGCTTTGCTATGATCACATAACCGGAGGAGAGAGGGGAAGCATGCGTGGGACCTCCCTGTACATATCTTTGCAATTTTCTTCTTAAAACTATTTCAAAATAAAAGATTGACGAATATACACTTTGCTAAGAAAAATAATAAACACAGAAGGAAGGAGCAGAATGTGGGAAACGATGGTGAGAAAATAAAGCAGTAAACATGTTTTTGGAGAATCAAAATGAGCGTGAATCATAGCAAATCATGAAAGCAGGTTAAAAGTCAGACAAAATAAAAGCACCAGATAGAAACAATGAAAGACCAGGGGGGATCATAATGAAAGCATTCCCAAATCCTCTTATTTCCTTAGAGGAGACATTTGAACAAATATTTCTATGATAAAAGGTAGACTGGCATTAAACAACCAATATTATTTATTATGAGATATCATTTGCTGAACATTTTGCTCTGGTCTAGAAATCTAAATGATATCACAATCCCTGTTATAATCCAGAGAGGATTACTACATTGTTACACAGCTACGCATGCAATTAAAAAAATGTTTGACATCATCAGCAATGAGGGAGATGCAAATCAAAACTACACTGAAATTTCATCTAACTTCAGTTAGAATGGCAATCGTCAAAAATAAAAAACAATAATAAATGCTGGCAAGGGTGTGGGAAAATAGGAACCCTTATACACTGTTGGTGGGATTGCAAATTAGTACAGCCGCCCTGTGTGGAGGTTCCTCTTTTTACTGATAAACACCAGAGACTAACCAGGTCAAAGCAATAAGTGGCGTGGTGGGGATTTATGTCCAGGGCTCTCTGACTCCCAAGCTTATGTTCTGCAAATTTCACCATGCCCTCCTGGACATACTAAATACAGAAATAAACTAATTTTCCAAAAGAAGCGCTTGCAGTATTTGGAAGGTGAAATAATCTCACTTTTTATGGAATGAAATAGGAATCTTCTTCAAACTCCAGGCAGAACAGAAAGCTTGCGCCTTTCCTCTTTTTGTTTGACTTCATTGACCACACTCTGGGCAAAACCAGAAGCCTTCCCATCTCCTCTTTTCTTCCATCAACCCTGAGAGTCATCATGAAGCTGTGTGCCCCAGGGGCCCAGCGTTCAACTACTTGTTTTACCTGGGAGAATGAAGAGCATCAATGCACATGAAGCTAAGAACACAGAGAAGCAATTTTTTATCTTACCCTGTATTGGGTGAGAAAGGGGAAGCGATATTTTGAAGATCAAAGAAAACCAGCAGTCTGTTGATTTCTCATTTGTAAATTTTGTTTCTGTTTCTTCTGATGCTGAAATTGTCTTGAAGCCTGAATAGGCTCCAGTACGTTCTCATGCACACCCATCTAGAGGGCATGCGGGGCAAAGGTACATGCGTGCGTGTGGCTCCTGGGAAGGCTGTAATAGGGCTCAGTATCTCCTATTTGTTGATGGGCTTGAATAAAACCAGAAGCTTCCTCACTTCCTCTCTGGTCGATCAAGCTTTTTCTCCCTCTAACCTGGAATGAATGACTAAGTGTCCCAGTTTCTAGGGTTGGAAAGAGGGAGGCTTTTGATCTTACCTGCACCATTGTGCAGCAAAAGCTTCTATTTACTGGCTCATAAAAGATTTTATGCCTCATCTGTTGTACTTCAGATGACTATAGAGAATGTACTAGAAAAAGATTTAGAATGTGTTACCTCCTGAAGTTAGAATTATGATCAGGTGTGTTATTGAATGATTCCGCTGTCCTGAACGGGTGCAGGTTTCAGCACTGGCAGGAAGTACTGAAGTCAAACCCAAGAGAGCATAAGCAAAACACAGCCTCAGACTCTCAGCATGTGACCAGCACCAGCCCTGCACCCAGCGCCTTCACAACCCTTCCATCTGCTAAACAACAAAAGCACCTGTCACGGGTGAGCTCACAGCTTCTGTAAAAACAGCAGGAACATTGTGATCCTGCACACCATCCCAGCCGTGCCATGGACTCGGTCAGAGACCCTGCAAATCTCTGATCCTTTCTGGTCTTCAGTGTTCTCATCCATAAAATTCTGAGCCGTTTCCCAGGAAATATTGACTCATAGAAATGGGTATGAGCAGCAGATGTCTCCCAGCAGTATTTTATCATTACTGGTGGTAAAATAGGTGACTACTTATTTATGCTGTGTTTTGATAAGATAAAGATAACTATTCTTTTCTCTTATTTTCTTGGTACTGGGAATTGACCCCAGGGGCATTCTACCTCTGAGCTACACCCCCAGCCCACCTATCTATCATCTATCTATCTATCTATCTATCTATATCTATCATCTATCTTTATGGTGCTAGTCATTAAACCTAAGGGTGGTCTACCCCTGAGCCACACCCCCAGCCCTTTTTATTTTTTGTTTTGAAACAGGGTCTTGCTAGATTTATCAGAATCTTGCTTTGTTTATCAAGCTGTCCTCGAACCTGTGATCCCCCTCTCTCAGCCTCCCAAGTACTGGGATTACAGGTGTGTGCCACTACGACTGGCTTGCTTCTTCTTTTATCAACATGTGGCCTCTCTCTGATCAGCATTAAACGTCCACAAGAGCAGCTGTCCTGTTTTATCTGTAGCTGTTTTTCAAGTTCTGAGGATGGTGCCTACAACATAGGAGATGCTCAATAAATATGTGCTCAATAAATTAGTGAACTGGAGTGGGTGATACAATCATAAATATTGGACTTTACACACACTCTCTTCTTTAATCCCCAGAAGGAAGGATCACAGGAGGACAAATTTCTTTTCTTGCCCCTACACCTATAAAATTTGGGTCAGATCCCAAAGAGAGTTCTCATGATTCCAAACCCAAGCAACCTGCTGCCACTTTACTTTCATACTTATGTCAAGTGTTATTATTCTATTTGATTAGCGAGGTTCAGTAAGTTAGCTCACTTAATGTTCTCTTGATACAAGCAACAATATGAATGAAGCTCAAGACAGTTAAGCTGAAAGAAAAATGCAGACCAAAGAGTATATAGTGTATAATTTCACCTATATAAATTTCTAAATACTTGAGAGGCTGAGACGGGAAGATGGCAGGTTCAAGGCCAGCCTCAGCAACTTAGCAAGACCCTTAGCAACTTAGTGAGACCATGTTTCAAAATAAAAAGTAAAAAGGGCTGGGGGTGTAGCTCAGAGGAAGAATGCCCCTGGGTTCAATCTCCAATTCTCCCCCTCAAAAAAATGTTTAGAAAATGCAAACTAATTGATAGTGACAGAAACCAGACCAGCGGTTGTTGAGGAGCATCACGAAGGGCCCAAGGAAATGTTTTGGTGTGATGTAGATACTCACTAACTACATTTTGGTGATGGTTTCATTGGTATATGAATATATAAAAATCTATCAAAGTTTACCTTTTAAATATATGCATATTATATATTATGTATTATTTTTCTCAATAAAGCTATTTTTTTAAAAAAGCATAATTTTCCTAAGGTCACACTTCCTCTTTCTGCAAAGCTTGAAAGGGCCATGTCTGTGGACTCCGGGTGGTCCCTCCATCCCCTCCATCACTCACCAGGTGACTAATGGGACTCAGGCTTTGGACATTAATGTCGTCCCATTACGATAACATGTACTCACATCCCCCTCTGTGTTGAAAGGAGAACTTTGAGTTTGCAGTGTAGAGGTGTTCCCTCCTGCTTTTGTAGGGCTCCGTCCCTTAAATTGAATGAAAATCAAACAGCCAAAATTAATTGGGTAGTATTTGTGGAACTGCAAGTTTATAGAACTTTTAGATTGAGAAAACTGAAAGCATTAAATGATTTGACCAAGGTCATCGAGAACCACAGCTTTGGCCCAGGAATCAGAAATTGAATAACTCGTATTTTGTTTTTCAGCATAAAAGCCACATTGCTTTTTTTTTTTTTTTGAAGTCCTGTTGATCAAACCCAGAGCCTAGGTTCAAACAGGGACCCTGTTTCAAAATAAAAAAATAAAAAGGGGCTGGGGGTGTAGCTCAGAGGTAGAATGCCCCTGGATTCCATCCCCAGTGCCTCCCCTTCCAAGGAAGGATGTGCTTGGTGAATTCTTCCTTAATATTAACATTACTCTTTAGTTTATCTACTATGAAAAGTTGTATATGTATATTTATATACATATTTATTTACATGTGTATGTATATATGTATACACATATATTTATGTGTGTGTCTATGTGCATATATATATGCATATATATATATATATATTTATGTACACTCACACACACACACACACACACACACACGTAGTTTTTCCATATATGTGGGTTCCGTGTCCATGAATTCAGCCAACTTTGTGTCTGCACTGAATGTATACTACAGACTTTTTTCTTGTCATTATTTCCTGAAAAATATAGGAAAACAACTATTTACATAGCAGTTATATTACTTTAAGTATTATAGATAATCTAGAGGTGATTTATAAAGTATACATATGATATATAAGTATACATACATATGGCGCATGCTTGTAATCCCAGTACTTGGGAGGCTGAGACAGGAGGATGCAGGTTTGCTGCCAGCCTCAGCTACTTAGTGAGCCCCTCTGCAACTTAGCGAGACCCTGTTTCAAAATAAAGAATAAAAAATAGGGCTGGGGGTGTAGCTCAGAGGTAGAATGCCCCTGGGTTCAATCCCCAGTACTGCAATATATATACATACATATATACATACATACATACATACATACATACATAGGATGTGTGCAGACTCTATGCCAATACTAGACTAGATTATAGAAGGAATTTGAACATCCATGGGTTTTGGTATTTGAAGAGGGTTCTGGAACCAATCTTGCATAGATACCTAAGGACAACTGAATATACATTTTTTTAGATTGGGACATCTTTCTCTATTGTATTCATAAGCATCCCTAAGTCATCAGAGTTAAGCCTATTCTGGTAGAGAGAAAGAAAACAATGGAAAATTCAGACTCCAGTGTGATTTTTTTAATCGTTTTTGTCATGGCTCACACTAAACGAACACTATCCACTATCATATTGCCTTGGCTCTAGCTGTGAACATGGAAATTTTTTATTTTTCTTTGGAATCTGGGAACTAGATACTGTCAGTAGTAAGTTGCTAATAGAAGTAGATGCTTTTGCTTATGGCCAAGTGTACCACAAAGATCACAAAGGTAACATACAACTCGTGCACGGAATGTGCCTTAGAAAACTTGCCGGAGGCGGGTGAGCCGTGTCCGTCCCTGTGGGAAAAACTCGGCTGGGTGGTGGCCAGCCGTATCACTGTGACCAAAAGTTGTTTGTGTCTGCAGAATTCTAACAGAAAGATCCTGTGCAATTGTTAAGTTTGTTACAATTTTCCATCATGACTGTAACCATCCCACAAAAATGTTTGGTCCTAAAAAAAAAAAAAGACAAGAAGAACTCTGAATCTTCTAAAAATATTTCTGTTATTACTGACAGCATTGGAGCTGTGTCGCACTGACTGGCTTGTCAGTCTTCAGGAATCGTCAGACTATTTTGAGGCTGGGTTACCCAGTGTTACAGTGTTAGCCCCATGGATCCTACTAAATCCCCCTCCAGCTGCCGTGACACCCTGACAAAGTGATGGACAGAGTTGTCACTGTGTCCAGCCCCCTCCTGTCGTTTCCCTTGAACCTGTGCATTCAGACCTTCACTGTCATGCTCTGCAGAGGCATCCCTGGTCAAGGTCATCATGACCTCTGCATGTTAATCAGCGCTCCTTTTACCTGACTGCTGATACTGCACTTGCTACACCATGCCCATCCTCAGACACCATCCTTCTCTTGGCTCTAGAATCCTGTTTCTCTCAACCTCCTTACGGCCCCGCTGGCTGTCCCTCTTCAGTCTCCTTTATTGGTCCCTTCTCATCGTGTCCCTCATAAGCACTGGCCTCTGCCGCAGACCTGACACCACAGGTGATCTGATCTAGTCCCGGTCCTTTGGCGCCAAGTGTCAGCGGTATGATGACCTCTGGCCTGCACCTCTCCCCATCTCAACCTTAACAGGTCTAAAAATCGACTTCTAATTCCCCCAACAAAACCTGTTCCTCCCACAGCCTTCTCCATGCAAGTCAATTTCAACCTCATCCTGCCAGCTGCTCACTCCAAAACTTTGACTCCTTTCGATCTCATTTCATATGTAATCTGTCAGAAAACCTTACTCAAGCTAGGTATGGTGGCGCATGCTTGTAATTGCAGTACTTGGGAGACTGAGGCAGGAGGATCGCAGGTGCGATGCTAGCCTCAGCAACTTAGCGAGACCCTGTTTTAAAATAAGAAATAAAGAGGGCTAGGGGTGTAGCTGGGAGGTAGAATGCCCCTGGATTCAATCCCTACAGGAAGGAAGGAAGGAAGGAAGGAAGTTTACTTCCCTTCAAAATATAATCGTCTTCTATATCTACAGATTCCACATCCACAGACTCAACCAACCATGGAGTGAAAATAATCAGGAAAAGACCAATTGCATATGCTCTGAACATGTTCAGATTCTCTTTCTTGTCATTATTCCCTAGGCAATACATTATAAAACCCATTTCTATAGCATTTACATTATATTAGGTATTATAATAATATGGAGATGATTTAAAGTATGTGGGAGTGTGTGCATAGGTTATGTGCATATACTATATTATATAAGAAACTTGAGCATCCATAGATTTTGGTATCCATGGGAGTCCTGGGACATCCTCCCCATGGATACCGAGGGACCACTATTTATCTTGAAATCTGACCACTCCTCCCCATCTCTAACCCTCCACCTAGGTTGGACCCTCCCTAGCCTCTCTTTTGGAGTTTTGCCTTCGCTTCCTGTGGTTTCTGGATTTTCATCCTCGTCTCCTCTGGTCAGTTCTTCAATGCAGCCCTGGCGAGAGTTCTCACCTTGTTACATCTCCCCAGCTCCGTTGAGAGGACGGGGTCTGGGCACGCTGTCTTCCCAACCTCGTCTCATTCAACTCCCTTTCTCACTCATTTTCCTGCGAACACAGTAGCTCTCTGCTGCTCCTGGAACATATCGAACATGTCCCATTTCAGGACAACTCACTGTTCCCTTGGTCTGGATCCTTCTTCCCTGAGATCTCTGCTCAGCTAGCTCCCACACTTCTTTCAAACATCTTCATATCAGCAGGACGTCCAACTCCTGAGAATAAAATAACAGTCCACCCACTCCCGCCTGCTGCTCTCTTCCCTGACCCTGCTTTATTTTTCTTCCTATTGTTTGGCATGTTCTATACTTATTTATGAGTTTACTGTCTGTTATTCATCAATAGAAGCTAAGACTTCTGAGATGCCCACTTAAAAGACTGTGTGACACATGTAGGTACTCCATAAATGTTTCTAAAATGAAGGAATCCATCTCTGAGGACACCGATTCTGTTCAAATGGACACAGTGCTACTGCTCTGTAAGTCTAAAACAGCCCGAAGTTTCAACAGTTCTCACGTCTTAAAGAATTTATTTAGGGATCAAAGTAATAACTCCAGCTGCCTTGCTTTAGTTGATTTTACTTGCATAAGCGCACCATGTAGTTGGAATTGTCTCACCCTGTGGAAAGGGAGGCAGCCTATTATTCTTCCTTTTGTTATGCTTGTTATATAAGTGAATGTTTCTATATGAGCTGAATGGCTATTATAAAAGATAAAGCTAAGAGAACGTGCAGAGGCCTGCAAGTGACAGTCGTCTGGGCTGAGTCTTGTCTCCCACTCTCCTGTAGCCCAGAGTAGATGCCCAACCTGCTCAGTGTGCGTTATGGTGGGGACAGAACAAAAGAATGCCTGGTTCTTACAGGGTTTACAGCTTCTTTCCTAGTACTTCTAGTAGAAATGTCCACAGTGGTCATTTTCACCTCGAGGCATTTAGAAGGGATTCCTACCTAGGAAGACAGTGAGAAAGACAGAAAGGGAACGCATGATCAGCATGGAAGCAGAGGTTGTGTTTTACAGGTAGTGACGGTGGGGACGTGGGGACATGATCCACCAGGGACAGTGTCATTGCGGTCCCTCCACACCCACCACTCCCAGACCTGCCCTTCTTGCCTTAGCCACCCTCAGACATGCATTCTTTTTTTGTTTTGTTACTGTGGATTGAACCCAAGGACATTCTACCTCTGAGCTACACCCCCAGCCCTACTTAATTTTTTTTATTTTGAAATAGAGTCTTGTTAGGTTGCTGAGAGCCTCACTAAGTTGTTGAGGCTGGCCTTCAACCTGTGATCCTTCCAAGTACTGGTATTATAGGCGTGCACCATCACACCCAGCCAGAGGAACCTTTTAAGGTAAAGGGGGACCGGGGTGCCTCTTTTACACCATTAAGTCATGCTAATGACAACAAATCAGGAGTCCCCACCAGCCACCAAGCATGGCTTCCCACATGTATTCTTTTTTGTTGTTGCTGTTGTTTTGTTTTTGTTTTTTTAAACATGCTTTTATTGGTGCATTGTAGTCTCACATCACAATGAATATCAATTTGATATTAACATACATGCACACAGCTCTTAGTGCACCCCTCCCCCCCATATGGAGTACTGAGAATGACATTGGTATATTCTCATGTTCACATTGTTTATGATAGTAATTCCATAGATTCACTTCTTTCTTGCCTTTCCCCTTCCCTTGTACCACTTCCCTTGCTCCACTGAGGGTTCTCCACTATCATCCGGAGAATGAGAGAATGTATTCTTTATTGTGACCTTGTAGTTGACATCAGAGGCTCCTCTTAAAAGGCATTGCTGAGACGTCAGAGGGACATGGAAGGAGGAGGTAGCTGTGTGTGAAGTCTCTTAAATGCCTCTTCAGAAAGTTCCCAAGGGAATAAGCATCAGGGTACCACAAAATGCCTTCCGGGGTCTTGGGAGAGCACTCTGGAGAGCTGAGTGTGTCGGGCCCAGCCCTGGAAGTTTATGTCATAAGAACAAGCGCCCCCAAAGCTGGCCTCTCCTAAAAGTCCCTGCGTCCTGGAGGCTGGGCAGTTAGGGGGAGAGTGTGCCCCACCTTCCTGTCCTCCTTCACCTGGGCTCCCACAGCAGCAGCTCCCGCCATCCTCACCTGCTCTGAAAGCAAGAAATGGCATACAGAGGTCCACTCTACAAAAAGGAGATTCGCGTCACAATCCTGTAGTCCCGTCCCTACCAAGTGATCGTAAATGACTGAGATCAGCATACTCAACCAGCTGATCAGCCTCAAGCCCTCTCCCTCCTCCCTTCACACACAATCGTGTGTTGTTTTTGTTTGTTTTCTGGTACTGGGGGTTGAACCTAGGGACATTCTACCTCTGAGCTACACCCTCAGCCCTTTTTATTTTTTATTTAGAAACAGGGTCTCACTAAGTTGATGAGGGCCTTGCTAAGTTGCTGAGGCTGGCCTCTAACCTGCGATCCTCCTGTCTCAGCCTCCCAAGTCCTGGGATTACAGGTGTGTACCACCACGCC
Organism: Glis glis; assembly: GCA_004027185.1. Taxonomy (NCBI): domain Eukaryota; kingdom Metazoa; phylum Chordata; class Mammalia; order Rodentia; family Gliridae; genus Glis; species Glis glis. Next base: position 33,762 of record PVJS01008090.1, on the reverse strand, counting down.
CAACACGCTCACGCGTTCTTGCATACTACAGCACAACTGTAACCCCAAGCAGCCACCCCAGGCCTCAGGGGATGGGGCTGCTCCCACTGCCGTTTCTCTGTGTTCTCCTAAACACTCTCTCTAACTCTTTTATCCCTCTGGCAAGGGAGGAGAGAAGGACATTTGAGTGCTCCTCCAGGGCCAGGGCGTGTGGATGGGCAAAGGCAGAAGACGGGGAGGCTGCCAGCAGATCCACACCCTCTGGCCTGAGCCTGAGGACAGGAACAGCCAGGCTGGGAGCAGCAGGCAACATGCAGGGTGGGGGAGTGGTGGAGAGCCAGGGACAAGCCTCGGAGGGAGCCCAGGGCGGGGCCCTGTCACTGCCCACATCAAGCTGGAGCCTGGCTGCTTCCGCTGAGTGTCCAGAGGGCAGCGGTGAACCTTCATAGCAGTCCCAGAGCCTGCTGAGAGTCTAGAGGAGTCAGAGTGAACAAATGACAAAATAACCAGCACGTAACAGGAACAGGGAAACTTTAGAGCTGCAGGAGTGCAGTCGTATTTAAAATGTTGGGTACCCTGAAAGCAGCTTAGCAGGACTGTCTTTGCTACTAGCATAAAACCAAAAATAGAGCAATCCGATCCCTGCAGTGGTGGGGACACTCAGGCACCACCTCCATCAAGGCCTCTTAAAAAATTAAAGTTTAATCACCTGTTGATGGAGTGGACAGTCAGCACCGTGGATGCCAGGAAGTGAAGAAAGTTCTGTTCCTAACATCATTGCTGATATTTAGGAAATACCCGTTGTCTTTGTTTATCACACACAATTCTGCCTGGAGCAAGAATACGGGGAATTATATAACTTCTGTTTAGCTATCTTTAAAGGTATGAATCAGACTAACAAACTGTTAGGATATATTCTATCTTCATACTTTGACAAATATACCTTCATAGGGACCAGATTTTGACCATAAAACCCGATCAGACCATAAAGCCAGATTTGATTTTAGAATTCTCTGATCCACCAGAGTTTTGTGCTGGATCATGGATCAAGAAGGGTGCCACGCCAGGCAGGGTGGCGCATACCTCTAATGCCAGTACTTGGGAGGCTGAGACGGGAGGATCACAAGTTCAAGACCAGTCTCAGGAATTTAGTGAGACTCTCACTAGCAACTTAGTGAGACCCTGTTTCAAAATAAAAAGGGCCGAGATAAAATAAAAATCTCAAGCCGGGCGTGGTGGCGCATGCTTGTAATCCCAGTACTTGGGAGGCTGAGACCGGAGGATCCGGGTTCGCGACCAGCCTCAGCTACTTAGTGAGGCCCTCCGCAACTTTGTGAGACCCGGTTTCAAAATAAAGTATAAAAAACACAGGGCCAGGGGTGTAGTCCGGAGGTAGAATGCCCCTGGGTTCAATCCCTGGTACCGCAAAAAAATAAAATAAAATAAAATAAAATAAAATAAAATAAAATAAAAATCTCAGAGGTAGAATGCCCCTGGTTTCAATCCCCAGTACCAAAAAAAAAAAAAAAGGTCCCCTCTGTCCCACACTGCAGCAGCCCCCCTTTCTTCCTGTTTCTACCTCCAGCTCCCTCCATATTGCAAGGAGACTCCAGCACATGTAAGTGGTTGCCGACCCGCACAGGCAGGCTCCCTCCACGTGTCCTGCAAGCCTCTGTACCATGGCTACCCCTCAGTACTAGGGTTGCATAGACTGATGTTGAGGGCTGGGGGCCCCTTTGCCAGGCCCCTCCTCCACCACACAGTTTGACCCCTATGCCGTCGGCCCTGTACTTCCCTCAGATCAGATCACAGATCGCGGAGGCAGTTCTTCCCCAGAGACGTTTGCAGGTCACGGGGAGATGCAGCAAGTTCATGTATTTTGTAAGAGCTTCAAACTGAAGGCCAGTGAGATAAGGAGGGCCCCAAACTGCCTACACCCTCTTTCTCACTGCTCTCAGAAAACCACCTGAGCCTGCCAGTTGGACCCTGAGGAGGAGGCTGAGGGGAAGCTCCATCCTGGCCGTCGCATTTCCAGCTTTATTGCTGTCTCCAGTAGATCTGGGGAACAACGAAAAGAACACCCAGTGGCATTCCAGTGTTTGCCTATGACCAGTGTCCCCGTGGATTGAGGCACCCACTCTTGGGGCCCTTGGCACACAGGGGTGGTGCGCCCCCAGGCCGAGTGTGGCAGAGGCCAGCCATTTGTAAACTTTTAAGCCATGTGTTGCTTCCCCAAAATGCTTCCCTGAGGTGCGGTAAAGGCGGTGACTGCCCTGAGGGTCATAGACTGATGGGGACCAGAATGGCTGGACAGGGAGCCCATGCGGAGGGAGGCTGGACGCTGAGACACGGTCAGGGGAAGGGAGCGGAGCACAGGCGTGAGGGTGAAAAAGGAAAAGAGGTAAGAACAGCTACTACCAAAGGGCGCAACTCACCGAGGTGCCAGCAGCCACATTTACAACGCTTTAAAAATGAGCTTGAGCCAGGCGTGGTGGCGCACGCCTGTAATCCCAGTGCTTGGGAGGCTGAGACAGGAGGATCACAGGTTCAAGGCCAGCCTCAGCAATTTGGCAAGGCCCTCGGCAACTTAGTGAGACACTGTTTCAAAATAAAAAATAAAATAGGGCTGGGGGTGGAGCTCGGAGGTAGTATGACCTTGCGTTCAATCCCCAGCACCAGAAAAGGAAAAAAAAAGTTTTCTCTGGGAGTTCTTGGTGACCCTGAGTTTTATTCACTGTAGTAGAAAAAAGGTCATTATATGGACACTCCCCAAGGTGGCAACGTGGCATGTGCCACTTTTTTTCCTCCACTTGAGGATGAATTAAGTTGTACCTTTACAAGCAGAATAATTTTTCCCGAAGAGTAGAAAATAAAAAAGCAATTCAATTCATGACACTATATATTGATGGCTTTTAAAGAAAATCTATGTGGAATGATACTAAAAACTAGCCTTTTATAGCAAGAAAAATCTTTTCTAGAGATATTTTATTCATCTGCAATAATTATTATCACAGCATAAAATTCTAATACTTTAGCAGAGGAGAAAATGTTAGATGAACGTAGAGAATTTCCTCATTAATGTCCATAACCTCTGTGCTAATCAGTGTCACTGAAGAAAATACAGGGTGTACAAATCTCATAGCAGAAGTGGTTACAACTTTTTTTCCTTTTCTTTTTTTATTATAGCCAGAGTCATTCTGATGCTGAAACAAACGTGCATTGGGAAATATTTATAGGTTGCAGTATATTTTTCTTTTCTGTGGAGCTGGGAATCCAACCCAGGGCCTTGTGCATGCCGGGCACGCGCTCTACCGCCGAGCGACGCCCACAGTAGAAGCTGCACTTCTCATACCAAAAGGCCAGTCCATTTCCATATTTTTTCTGTGACCGTGATTATTGTACTTTTTACCCTTTTGTTCTTATCTTAGAGAAAACCTCATCCCTTCCTTCGTGGTCTTTGCTCTTCGCTTTGTGCTATAGGATTTCAACACCCACCGTTTTATTACAAGCCAAAGAAAACCTGCAGATTCCTATAACTGCTTCCAGGTTTGGGATCTTGGGTCAGATCTTGGGCTCTGTGGAAAGAACACTATTAAAACAGCATTTCTTTGACATTCTTTTTTTTTAATGGTTTTTCTTTAATTTTTTGAAGGGGGAAAACACACAAAAAATAACACCATAATAGATATTACTGAAAGTAAACAGATGCCAACATCTGCTTACCATCTGAGAGCCATCAGAGCACAGTGTGTTGGTAAGATCATTAGCTGAGTGAATAGGACAAATTACTTTTCTTTGTCTCAAAACAGAGGCAAGAAAACACTTCATCTGTAAAATGGGGATAATAGTAGTAACCTTGTAGAAAAGATTGAAAGAGTTAATATTGGAAAGGCTTTAGATCAGTACCTGGCACACAGCAAGTGCTGTATAAGATTTTGTCAAATTTTAAAAAGAAAAACCTGTTTCCATAATTGTTTTAGCCCTCTTAAAAATTATTTTTCCCTTTTCTGGTACTGGGAATTGAACTCAGGGGCATTCTACCTCTGAGCTCCACCCCCAGCCCTATTTTATTTTTTATTTTGAAATAGGGTTTCGCTAAGTTGCTGAGGGCCTCACTAAGTTACTGAGGTCTGCCTTGAACCTGCAATCCTCCTGTCTCATCCTCCCAAGTACTTGGATTACAGGCATGTGCTACCACGCTCAGCTTCCTTGTAAGATTTTTAAAGGAGTAAAATATTGTAAAATCCCATGTCCTTTCCTACCCCCTTCCTTCTTAGAACTAACCATTTGCTGAAGTTGGAGGGTATAACTGCTATGCAAATCTTGGTGCTTCTACACCACTCAATGCATTCATACACAATGTATATCGTTGTTTTGTGTGTTATAAAACTTTACCTAAGAGCCGGGCCTGGTGGTGCACTTGTAATCTCAGTACTTGGGAGGCTGAGACAGGAGGATCACAGGTTCAAAGCCAGCCTTGGCAACTTAGCAAGGCTCTCAGCAACCTAGTGAGACCCTGTTTCCAAATAAGAAATAAAATCGGGCTGGGGGTATAGCTTGGAGGTAGAAGGCCTCTGGGTTCAATCCCTGGCACCAGAATGAATGAATGAATGAATGAATGAATGAATGAATGAATTTTTACCTAAGTAGGGTCATACTGCATGCATCCTTTGGTAAGCTTCTGTGTTCACTCAGCATTATGTTTTTGAGATTTATCCATGTTGATAGATATGTTTCTCCTTCATCCATTGTAACTGCTGTTTACTATCCCATTATGAATAAGCCACTCAGAGCAGACGGATGATAAATGCTGCTGCAGTGAGCATCCTGGAACCGTGCCCACTCCTGAGATCTTCCGTGTGATGGACAGCCGAAAGACATAGCCAACTATGGGATACACATCTTGAACTCTCCCCAAAGCCCCAGAGAGACTGTGCACATTTACTCTCTGACAGCAGTGAATCACACATTCCATTTTCCTATGTCCCCTCCAACACTTGAGGCAACTCCATTTACTGCCTTTGCCCATGTGATGTGTATAAAGTAGTATGTCATTGTTTTCATTTTACATTACACTTTACATTACTAGTGAGCATTTTAAAGTTTATTGGCCACTAGGGTTTCTTCTTTGAATTGCCTATTCATATCCATTTTGGGATGTCCAGTGTTAACCCATTTTCTATTTTACTGGTTTTTTGTTGATTTATAAGGTGCCTTTAATTATTCTGAACATAAATCCTTGGTAGAGCATGGGTGTTATAAATATCTTCTTTTTAGAATGTGATTTGTCTTCCTTATGTACAATGTCTCCTGTAGTATAAAATTATTTATTTTAATATAGGATAATAATGTAATGTTTTCCTCTCTGGTTTATGATAATTATTTTTTTTTAAATCTTTCTCTAGCCAGGCGTGGTGGCGCACACTTGTAATCCCAGTACTTCTCTCTCTCTCTCTCTCTCTCTCTCTCCCTCTCTTTCTCTCTCCCTCCCTCCCTCCCTCTCCTTAGTGAGGCCCTGCGCAACTTCGTGAGACCTGGTTTCAAAATAAAGTATAAAAAATGGGGCCGGGGGCGTAACGCGGAGGTAGAACACCCCTGTGTTCAATCCCGGTACCGCAAAAAAAAAAAAAAAAATCTCTTTGCCAGTACACTAGGAAACAGCATTCTGTGTGTGTGTGTGTGTAAGTTTCATAGTTGACTTTCTCTTATATAGATCTTTAACCCATCACAAACTTCTTTTACTTATGTGAAAGAAGAAATGGATGTAAGAAAGGGATATAATTTTTACTTTTCCCATATGGAGAACCAATTTTCCTGACCCTATTTGTTGAATAGTCATCTCTCCATGGATTTGTAGCACCCCTCTGTCATCTATCAAGTTCTCATAAAACATGTGTCTTTCTCTAGACTCTCTGCTTTATTCCATAATCCTATTTGTCCTACGCCAAAACCATACTGTTGTACTAGTGCTGATGTCTGGGAAAGCAAGCGCTCCTACTCATCGTTGTTCTTCAGAATTGCCAGATTGCTGTTATAAATGGCATGTTTTATTACATTCTCGATTTTTTCTAGTGTCTGGGTTGTTGATTTAGTGTGTTGATCTTGCACCATTTAGTCATATTGAATCCTTATGAGTTCTCGTATGTTGCAGTTTTCCTTAGCATCTCTATTACATCATCTATGAACAGCATCCTTTTGGTATCTCTTCTAATCCATGTACCTTTTATTTCTTTTTCTTGTATTAACTGTGCCAGCTGGTTTTCAGAGGCAGAAATCACAAAAATTCTGAATTGAAAGACAAAGCTTCTAACATTTCATCATTATAAGCATTAGGCTTGTTTGAGTTTTTGGTGGATACCTTTCATCAAGTTCAGAAAGCTCTCAATTATTTTTTGCCTTTTTTATTGGTGTCTTGTAATTATACATCACAGTGAACGTGCATACAATATCACGTGATGTGTTTCCCTCCACATCCTTCCCTCCTGTGCGTGACAGTGACATTCACAGTGATACATTCGTACATGCTCATAACACTTTTGGTCTGTTTCTTTCCCCAGTCTCCTTTTTCCTTTCCCTTCCTTCTCCCCAGGTCTCCTTCCATTACTTTACTGGTCTCTCTGCTCATTTTTATGAATCCTTTCCTATTTTCTCTCTAGCTTCCACAGAGGAGAGGAAATAGATGACCCTTGACTTTCTGAGACAGGCTGATCTCACTTAATATAATATTTTCTAGTCCCATCTATTTTCCTGCAAGTGACATAATTTTGTTCTTCTTTATGCTTGAGTAAAACTCCATTGTGTGTATATACCACATTTTCTTTATCCATTCATCTGTTGACAGACACCTAGGCTGGTCTATGACTTGGCTGTTGGGAATTGTGCTGCTATAAACATGGGTATGCGTGTATCACTCTAGTATTCTGACTTTAATTCTTTTGGAAAAATACTGAGGAGTGGTATAGCTGGGTCATATGATGGTTCCATTCCTAGTCTTTTGAGCTCTCCTCATTCTTAAATTGCTGTTTTTTAAAAAATTATGAGGGTGTTGGATTTTTGTTAACATTTATCTAACTCTATTAAGATTAGTGTAGTTTTTTCACTTGGTCATATTGCAGAAAATATTAGGACTGGGCTTTATAATATTAAGCTATTCTTACATTCTTGAATAAGCTCTTCTTGGTCATGAGGTATTTTTATACATATTTGCTCTGCTAATATTTTATTACATTTAAATTTGAAGTCCTTTCTTATACTATTTGTTTAATATCCAGGTTTATGCTAGCCTTATAGAATGAATTGTTATGGCAATATTTATCTTACTATTCACTAAGTTAAGGGAGAACTCAACTATAGTTGTAATATACCCGTAATTTTATTTCTCACAGCATGTTCTTATAGTATTTCTGGTTCACTGCTGAGGCACCTCTGAGATCATAGCATTGGCTTGGTTTGTGTGCTGCATGATCTGTTGTTACCTTGTGTGGCAGCATCTTCGCAGACAAGTTTCTAAACATCCACATAGAGGGGCAGTAAGACCCCTTGGGAATGAGTAGGATCCCAGCACCAGAAATCAGCATCCTAGACATTCCTGTCTCTAGCACAGCTGGAATTCCAGGGTCATTCATTGATTCTCCAAGATGGTTTTTAGGGTCAGGCCTTGGGACACTCATCTCAGCAGCATTACTATTTCACTTGAGTCCCACTGTACCAGTTAATCTAGAACAAAACAACCTTAAGGGGTTAAGCACTGATAGCACCATTTCCAAGACCTTGTGTTGAGAATGAGTCTCCAACAGGATCTCCAGCCAGCAACTGCAGTCTGTCAGGTTGTTGGTAGGGCAAGACCCTATCAGAGTTAATACCCTACACACTTCCTTGTTGTAATTCCTCTTCCATGAGGCTCACAGAGGTTGTCCACACTAATGACTCTTTAAAGTACATTCGTAATTAGAATCCGGCTTAGTTTTTACTGCCTGGAATTTCTCAGTCCTTGCTAAACACTCCTTGAGGGATTTTCCAGGGGGTCTCCATAGTTTCACATTAGAACAAATAGAAGAGAAATTAATTAAAGGACTTAACAAAGTCTTGCAGTGTCTTTAAATATCAGATCTAATGAAATAAGAAAATAGTGGATTGATGTACTCCTTTTCACATACTGTAGCAAAGGTTTAGTGTTCATTAACTGAAGGCACAGAGAAATCTAAGAGTAAGGTGATTCCAAAAATAATGAGCTTTTCGTGGAGTTTCCAGACTCTTCACGGAGAATACAATTCCTGTTATCATTTTCTTCCTCACAAGGCGACTATCACCTACTTGAAAAGCTGTTCCATAGGAAAGGACTTAGAGTGGACATTCTCTTTAGTGGGACAGCAGAGTGCATCCTGGAGGTTTATGGGGGACACACATAGCCTTGTTCAACTTGCTGCTATGTTTGAAATAAATGTCAACTGGTGTTAGGGAAGAATTGCTAACATCTAAGAAATAGTGACTTTTATGGAACCACCATAGGGTTGAAACCCAATGGGTGACCAGAAAAGCTCTCCAAGAAGGGAAGGGCTTGTGACTCCTACCACTGTGCTTCCTGTTCCTGGCCCAGACCTGGCTCCTAATTAACTTGTATAGCAAATGAATGAATCCATCTCTCCAGTACCTCTAAGGTGCCTCTCAATATGTTACATTTTCGTTTGGTTTAAAAATATAGACAGTTGGATACCGTCTCTTAAGGATACACTATTATATTAACTATCCTTGAATCTTTTGCTTATATTAAATACCAATATCTTCCCCATTCAGATGCCAGTCTATATTCTTCAAACTCAACTGAAAGGTTTTATTTGAATATTCCCCTTTGATCCTTCTCTTCTGGCTTAAAAAAATTACCCAATGAATTGAGTAAGATCTCCAGTTGGCCAGTCTTTTTAGAAATGATTTTTTAAGATGGTCAAATAAAAGCATACTCATTTTTAAAAGAAGATATTGAGTATCATAAAAAATGTGAATGAACTTACCATCCAAAAACAATCCCTATTAACTTTTTGGTACATAGTCATCAAATAGGTAGACTTACTATGAAACTAATATAAGCAAAGTTCAGGCCCTGTAAATAAATATTTACTTTCATACTTAATTTCATGTTTCTAACTTTGTATTCTTAGGATCCTCAAAATTTTCTAAGTTTCAAAGTCCACCTGGCTGGGGATGTAGCTCAGTGGCAGAGTGTTTGCCTAGCATGTGCAAGGCTCTGGGTTCAATCCCCAGCACAGCAAACCCAAACAAACAAAAAAGCCCACAAAACCTGGATCCATCACTGCCATTATGGTGATTAATTCTTAGAAGACTAGTCCCTTTCTGTTTTGTAATATGCTCTTTCACTTAACAGAAGATAAGTTTTTGCTCATTTTCATATGTATTTCGAATTCCTTTTAATAACAGTGTAGTGTTCCAATAAATAGTTTTAATCAATTCTCTTAAGAATTGATTTACTAAATCAGTTTCCAATTGTTGGACATAACTCTTCCCCCCACCATATTTTTTTTTTTTTTGCGGTACTGGGATTGAACCCAGAGGCATTCTACCTCCAAGCTATACCCCCAGCCCTATTTTATTCTTTATTTTGAAACAGGGTTTCACTAAATTGCAGAGGGCCTTACAAGTTGCTGAGGCTGGCCGTGAACCTGCGATCCCAAGTACTGGTATTATAAGCGTGTGCCACCACACCCGGCTCCCCCACCATATTGTTCTTACAAATTATGCTTCTTTGAGCATACTGGTAAGGATATCCTTATGTGTAAATGTATAGAAGTAGATGACTGTCCCAAACCATATGTGTATTTGAGGGGCTTAGAGAATGTATTGAGAGTCTTTAAAACTAAACAAAAGTGCAACGTACTTACAAGTATCTTGAAGGTATTGACAAAAGTCCCTTCAGAAAAGTGGTATCAATTTATTTTCCCAAGAGTGATATATGAGAGTACCCATTTTCCCAACCCTTGTCCACACTATTTATTTTATTGTAAACATCGTTGCCAGATTTATAGGTGTAAAAGCTATCTTATTATTTGAATTTAATATTTTCCTGAAGTTGAAAACTTATTTGAGTACTACAAGAGCTCTTTATGTATTGAGGACACTACCTGTTTGTCATCAATTATGCAATTAGGAATTTGCATAATCTTAAATTGGATTTGGAGAAACTGAGGAATTTAGTTCACTTGAAATTGTCACATCTTCTACTTGCAGAAGAGGCCCTTTAGGGGGAATTGTATTGCCATTCTAGAAGGCAAGCGTACATTATGTTATAATGTGACCACATTACAGGGAGAATTGAATTTTGGTGTGTGTGTGTGGTACTGGGGATTGAACCTGGGGCATTCTACCTCTGAGCTACACCCCCAGCCCTATTTTTATTCTTTATTTTGAAACAGGGTCTCACTAAGTTATGGAGGAGCTAAGTTGCTGAGGCTGGCTGCAAACCTGCGATCCTGCTGTCTCAGCCTCCCAAGTGGGACTACAAGCGTATGCCACCACACCTGACTGAATTGAATTCATTTTAACTAAAGATATTTAAGTGTCTACCAGGTGCTGAACACTCTATTACATATTCCCATCTGATGAGGGAAATTGGTGTGTATACACCTAACCATAATGCAAAATTTAAAGCCATGCTTGTCATTTTGACAAAATACAATGTGAGCAGACATGTGAGGGAAATCAGTTCCTTAGCCCATAGTGGAAGAGTGAGGGAGGGGTTGGGAAGCGGTTCAGGGGCGGTGAGGAGCATGGGAAGTGAAGGAGCAGCGCCGTGTCCCATCACAAGCCAGTGGCATAGCATGTGGTATGAACGTGCATGACAAGGATACCCAATGTGACTGTGGTGTCCTGGGAAGATGGGCAGTAATAAGTCAGGCCTAGGAAAGGTCAACTGTGAATATCCTTGGATGCCTTACTAAAATAAATAATATTTTAGAAGATGGCCAACATTCTGGAACGGATTCTGAGATTCAAAGTCAGTGAAAATATATAGGCACAAGCATGGCCTACGGAGTGTGCTTTGTTCTCATGGGACTTGGAGTTCTTGCTGAAATCCACACTGCTTTGCAGAGTCATTGGGGTAGAAGGACTCCATGTGTTCCAGTTTCTCAGAAGGACTCCAAGTGCTGAGCGGTTCATTTCAGAACCCTGGTGTGGCTTTCAGAACTCTCTGCCTCCCCGGAATCCCACCACCTCACCCAGTTTGTGGATTGTCTCTCGCAGTTGAATTTAAGAAGAAATATTTTCCTGAACTGCCCCCGTCATGCCTCCACATCTTCAAGCACTTGATCAGTGTTGGAACAGCTAAGGCATCCTGCGAGGATGAATAGAGAAGATGGACAAGGGTAAATGCCAAGTTCAGGAAGCAGAATGCTGCAAGGGGGAGAGATCATGGGTTCTGCACATTGACAGAATTGGATATATATCTTAGTTAGCAGCTGTAACTCTTAGGCAAGTTACCAGGAACTCAGGAGTTCCTATTTACCTATCTGTGGAATGGGGCCATAGTAATAACTTGAAAAAAGATGCTGTGGATGAACTAGTGCCCTCTGTTTCTGACACACAGCAGGCACCCTATAGATGTATTCCCATTGTTTTCTTTCCATCTTCACAAAAAAGAGACTGATCCAGAATTCCTCCAACATCCCCTGTGAATCTGGAGCAGCCAGGACTAACTCAGAGAGAGGAAATGTGTGCCAGAACATGCTGAATCTCTAGAAACCGTGTGGGTTTTAGCTTATCGCCGTGCCAACAAAATGCCATCATCTATTAAGAGAATTCCTCCTGAGTTTAAGCATTTCTAAATACCTTTCCTGAATCAAGTGTGAAAACTCTCTTCTCTGTTTGTAAAGGCATCCTTCCCATTCTCTCTGGTTTTCATGTTCCGTAACTGGACTTGTGTACCCAGCTGACAGCCACGCCATCCAGACCCGAGGTAACTGGAGTTTAGGCCCATTTTATTTTTTTCCACTCCAGAGCCTACAAATTCTATTTCAGGCACACACAAGTACAGAATGCATATGTGAGGATGAAAGCCAGGCCCTTGGGGGAGCGAGGCTGGGATGGTGAACGGGAGTGAGGCCCCAACTGGCTGTTCTGCTAGGAGCCTCTCCCCAGGCGCACTTGGGGCCCGACCTCAAGAGTGGTTTTGGCCTTTTGATATAGCATTAGCAGTCCCATGAGGCAGTGACCGCACCTCCCATTTGGGGCAAAACATTGCACAATCTGTGATCAGGCAGGCTTGGTTTTCTCTGCACTCTGAGGAACATGTGACCACATGGAGATTCTGGAAAACTCACTCCCCAAGGAAACGAAGGGTCAACACTGGGATGGGCAGAGAGGGGCAATAGAACTGCTGATGCCTGATGTAAAAGGCTTATTCTGGTCAAGGAAACAGCCACTTGAGAATGTATTTCTAAGGAGTATACAAATCAGAGTCAAGGCTACTAGACTGTTTACAATGTCAAGCAAAAGCTGTTGTAGCTCAGAGAGACACCCCCCCACCCACACACATAATATCTCTTTGGGATAACTGATAAATAATGTATTCATTCACAAATATTTATTGAGAACTTACTACATTACAGGTACTACTGTAGGTACAAAGCACAACACAAAACATTTTTTAAAACTCTGATCACATGAAGCTTACATTGTAGCAAGGAAGACTGACAGTAAACAATATCAGTAATTAAAATATGAATTATATATTTACCCCCAGATCTTCAAAGGTGGATCCTTTGTGTTTTGGTTCCTGGTGGCTGTTTAGAAAGTTAATACCTTTCTGACACCTGAGCCTACCGAAGTGACTTTGTACCCACCTCTGGGCACTTTTACAGCTGTCTGGTGTTCTGTTGTTGTCCACAATGTCTCAATGACAGGCCTGAGTGAGGGTTGGCATGTCATGAACCTTTACAATCTTCAGTCTCATGATTGAAGATTGAATCTTCAATCTTGTAATTGAAAAATATTTAATCTCATGATAAGGTGAAGAAAAAAAAGAAAGTTCTTATAATAATTTTTGGCAACACTGTTCTATGTTTCCTGGTCTCCTTTACCCAGATCCCATTTACTAGTTGTTCTCTGTGTTTCTTGTTGCTCTCCTCCACTTCTCACCCCTCAGTCTTTATGTTCTCCTTTCTGAGATTACATCAACTTTTTCTTCTTCACTGAAATCTTACTTCTGCTCCATGATCCTCTGAGCTCACTCTTGGTTTCCAAATGTTTCCCTCTGCCTAGATAGCCTGGTCTCTTCTTAGTTCCTGTTTCCTGCTTTGTTTGGTCTTTCCTTTCCTGTTAGAGGCTTTTACGAAATACCTGTTAATCCCTGGAAAGTTGGCTAATGGATGATAGAGACATAGTCATACCAACCAGAAGTTTTTGTTTGTTTGTTTTTTATGGCACTGGGATTAAACCAGGAACATTCTACCTCTGAGCTACACCTCCAGCCCTTTTTATTTTTTGTTTTGAAACAGGGTCTCTCTAGATTGCTGAGACTGGTCTTGAACCTGTGATCCTCCTATTTCAGCCTCCCGAGTACTGGGATTACAGGTATGCATCACCATGCCCAGCCAACTGGAAGTTTTTACATGTGGCAATCTGCATTCTGTTCCACTATGGGATGATCAGATGGAATCTGTCTTCCAAAATCTGTCGGTCTCTTCTATGCTTTCTTAGAGGGATCCTCCAGCTTCCAGGCTGAGGCGCCAGTCCCTTTATGAGGAGCTCTGCCCGCATTCCCTGCCATTCCTGGTCAGCTGCATCTGATCTGTGGCTCAAGCCCTTTGTCTTCTAATGGGGATGCAGTGAGAGTTCTTTGGCTGAGTGGGGTGGAAAGGGATGGTGGGGTGAGCATCTTGCTGCACCTCCGGGAAGAATCGCGTTCAGCCAGGCCTCCCACTTTCAACTCGCTGAACGTTCCTGCCATCCCGGATCGCTGCCTTGTGTCCTGGCCTCTGCGGCCGGCATGCTTTATGCTGAGTTCCTCCCTTGAAGATTTAGGAGTTAGCGTCCTCTCATCTACCACTGTTGCTTCTCTCATCCTTTTTTTAATATACTTTTATTGGTGCAATGTAATTATACATTATAGTGAGATTCAAAGTGATACAAACATACACGCACACATCATTTGGCACATTTCCCTCCGTGTAACCTCATCCCCAACCCCCACTCCTTTATGATTCTTTGATTTGTGGTGTGTGTGTGTGTGTGTGTGTATGTGTGTGTGTGTGTGTGTGTATGTGTGTTACTAGGGATGGAACCCAGGGGCACTCTACCTCTGAGCTACACCCTCAGCCCTATTTTATTTCTTTTTTTTTATATTGAAACAGGGTCTCACTATGTTGCCGAGGCTGGCTGTGAACCTATGATCCTCCTGTCCAGGCAGCCACCTCCTGTACAGGCATTTGCCACCATGCCCAGCTGATTTGTGCTTAATTTGATTCTTTATTATCATTATGATGGGATTCCTGGAGGAAGTAGATAACTTTGTTACACGAACTGCCATGTTTAACCAGAAGTCATTCTATTCTCTTTTATTTGCTTCTGATTCTGCAGTTTGGCTGTGCTTAGCGGGGCATCAGCTGGCGTAGCCGGCCTGGCGCTGGGGAGCCCTCTCCCCGGGCGTTCATCCGCGTGGCTGGCCAGTGCTTCTGGCTGTGGAATGGGTGCGTAACTGGAGCGGTCAGCTAGGGCTCTGCTTCTTCATGTGGCTTCCTCGTGTGCCTAGGGTGGCTTCCTCGAAGCTGGGATCTGTGAGGGACATCCCAAGACCCAGCTCACCAAGAGCAGACTGTAGTGCACAAACGCTTGTCAAGTCTTCGTTTTGCCTCACTCTTGCTAATGTCTCAATGGCCAAAGCAAATCACATGGCCAAGTCCAGAGTCAGTGTGGGAAGGGACTGCGCTCTACAGGGCCATTAAATACTAAGAAATGTGGCTCACTGGGGACCACCTACGCCTTGGAGCTCTAACGTTCCGTCATCCAGTGCTTATGGTTTTCTTTGTTTAACTGACTTTTCCATTTTATTTCTGAAATGTTGGGGTACCACTCTTTTCTTGCAGAGTTTCATATGGTATGCACATTCAGTAGCTAGGTGTTAAATCCACAGAAATGTGGTAGCATTTCCACTGAAAATGTTTCTGAATGGACTACACAGACTTAAGCTCCAAAGCTTACCCGTTGCTCTAATGGCTGTGTCCTTAGTTAATGAAAGGCATGGAAAAAATAACCCTAAGCGGTCAGGGTCCTAAATATACCTTCCAAGGGAATTAAGTTCTGCTACCAGCAGTTGGCTCCTTGCCCTTTTGGTTTTAAAACAGTGGCAAATGAGCCATTTTAATACCTGCCTAGACTCCAAGAATAAAAGCAGGTACTTAATCTGATAACCACAGAGTGCATTCCTTTGGAAATTCCAAACATATATCTCTTGTGACACGCTCTTCAGGCTTGTCTTGAACATCTGTAAATGCAGAAGGACAGATGTGGCTTAGCTTATGTTTCATGTCCTGTGTGTCTTGATCCATGGCTGATAACTGTGCTCCTTCTGCACACAGGGGTTCTCTATCTCCAGTATGGAGATGAAACCAAACAGCTCAGGATGCCGAACGAAATCACAAGCGCAGACACGATCCGTGCTCTCTTTGTAAGTGCCTTTCCCCAGCAGCTCACCATGAAAATGCTGGAGTCGCCCAGTGTCGCCATTTACATCAAAGACGAAAGCAGAAATGTCTATTATGAATTGAATGATGTCAGGTAAGGAGTCGCATCTTTTATTTACTTATTTATGTATTTGGTCCACCATGTTGCATTTACAAGTTCATTGATTTTCCTCTGCCATACTGTATTTAGAGGCTCTTTTTGACCTGATATCATGTCGCATTGCTAGAGTTTGCGCTGACTCCCAATTTTCCCTCAGAATGGTGAAGAAAGCACAGCCATTATCCTGATTGGTAGGGTTATCTCACCCAGGTGTCAATTGCCTCTCTGGCTTTCCACAGTTCATTTACAAGGTGAAGTTGACAAAGATGAGGACATATGACTTCTGCACGGATCTTTGAATATTACATTAGATCTTTCAATATCGTATAAAAAAAGAATGTTAGAAATGATCCAGTCCAGCTGGGCACAGTGGTACACGCCTGTAATCCCAGTACTTTGGAGGCTGGGACAGGAGGATTGCAGGTTCAAAGCCAGCCTCAGCAACTTAGCAAGGCTCTCAGCAACTTAGTGAGACCCAGTTTCCAATTAAAAAATAAATTAAGCCGGGCGTGGTGGCGCACGCTTGTAATCCCAGTACTTTGGGAGGCAGAGACCGGAGGATCCAGGTTCGCGGCCAGCCTCAGCTCGCGCACGCGTGCGCTCTCTCTCTCTCTCTCTCTCTCTCTCTCTCCTTAGTGAGGCCTCCGCAACTTCGTGAGACTGGGTCTCAAAATAAAGTATAAAAAATAGGGCCGGGGGTGTAGCGCGGAGGTAGAACACCCCTGCGTTCAATCCCCGGTACCGCAAAAAAATAATAATAAAAATAAATAAATAAATTAAATAGGGCTGGAAGTATAGCTTTGAGGTAGAATGCCCTTGGGTTTGTTTAATCACCAAAACCAAATAATAATAATAATAATAACAATAATAGAAATAATAGAAACAGTCTACCATTTCATGTAAAAGGGGAACCAAGGCCCAGAGAAGGGCTAGAGAGGCACTTGATAGGAGTTGAAAGCAGTACTTAGGACTAGAACTTTACAAACTGCCTCTAAAGTGCTCTGGCCCCCCGTAGGCTGCGATGTTTTAGAGAATAATCCTACTGGGTCATTATTTACACCTAACAAGTTAGAATAAAAGAAGTAGGCTCAGAAAACTGAGCAACATTCTCAGTTTCCACTTGTTTCTTAAGTGTTGTCCTTTGATCCAGGGGCTCCCTCTCCAGGTGGGCTTTCTCCAGGACCCCAGTTGAATGTTCCCTAAAAGTAGGCTAAATGGACTCATGCTTTGGCAGGCGGCAAGGAAACAAAAACATCGCTGCTGATTGGAGCGGCGTTGTCTACAGAGCCAAAGGGACCCGTTTGAACTGTCCCACCAAACAACCTGAGAAACAGGACTTGAACCAACACAAGCAAGCAGTTGCGAGTATAGCCTTAGAACTCAAAAGATTGTTTAGTGACTAACCTGACCCTCTCATTTTATGGAACCTGAAACTCAGATGCATCAAAGTTAAGGGTCCTGTTTAACAGCACACAGCCAATTAAACACCAAGCCCAGCCCCAAACCTGACTGTCCGCATTCTCTGTCAAATCATCAAGGGCAGGACTTGGGGTTTCTAGGTCCCTGCCCCGTGGGGATAGCAAACTCTCATGTTTCTTCATCATGGAAATAATGAGTACCACTTTTTTTTTAAAATATGCCTTCAGAGTACAATAAATGTAAACTGATAAATATCTAACAAGGATCACAGATGACATATTTAGTATTGTGCCAAGGTATATGAGTAATTTAGGGATTTTAAAGTTTGACACATGCCCCAAGGTAAAGGCGCTACATCTGTTGCACCACCATCCTGCTCTTCAAAAACACGTTTAAATATTCACGAGTATCAGAAAATTCCTGTTTGTTTTGGAAATAAATTATTAGTCAAGCCACCATCACTTGTTTGAATTTACAAAGTATATACTTAATCCCAGAATAATCACATTATATTTGAAGAGTAGGTTTGCAGTAATAGAATCCCATGTAGTATTTTTCCATGGGCGTGTCATCTTACAACAGACATCTTGGATTTCTGCATTTATGGTTAGAGGCGTTGAGGGATGAGTTGTGAGTGAGCGCAAACATAAGCGAAGCCACTCTCGGATATGGCAAGGGTGTTGCAGACCATCAGAGTGCGCTGTCCTGCCACCCATGCAAGGATTTTTATATTACCTTAAGGTATCACATTCTAGCACCTTCTGCAGCCTCAAAATACAATTCCTTTGACATCCTTTTTGCACTCTTTGGGAATGTCGGAAAGTAGTCACAGAGAGAAATGGGAAGAAGACAAGAAGGAAAAAGGTCCTGGTCTTCCTCAGTGAAAACCCAGTTGATAAAACAGACGAAAGCCACACTTGAAAGGAGAGGTGGTCACTCTGAACACCAGTCATCTCAGTGACGTTTGTGTTTATAGTCGTGAAAATGACAATCTTGTTGATTCTTAGGCTGCTGTACCGATAGCCTGATTTTTTAAAAACACTCATTTAAAATGATTAAGTGCAGTCATTGATTTATAAATTTATGATTTTACTTTTCAGTTTTTTTATTTAAATATTAAAAATGGACCTAAAAGCCAAGCATGGTGGTACATGCCTGTAATCCCAGTACTTGGGAGACTGAGACAGTACAATCACAGGTTCAAGGTCAGCCTCAGCAACTTAGCAAGACCCTCAGCAACTTAGCGAGACCCTCAGCAACTTAGTGAGACCCTGCTTCAAAATAAAAAATAGAGCTGCAGGTATAGCTTGGAGGTAGAATGTCTCCGGGTTCAACCTCCAGTACCAAAAAAGAAAGAGAAAAATGGATCTAAAAATGTTCAAGTGGAGAAAACATTTGTGTTTAGTGATGAAAATAATATTTATGCTAAATGATCACATATATATTCTTCCCAGAGAATCATTCTATTTTTTTGCTTGTAGACAAAAGATGTTTCAATTCTATTTTATTTGAATAGTGGAAGAAATTTGTACTACATGCATTATATAAGACAAAGTAAAAAAAAATCATGGAGGTTTGAACTGAGGACAGTGGCTTTAACCCTCTAAACTCAGCCACATTTCATTTGGCCTCCCTCGTTGCTTTTGAAGTGAGCGCCCTCAGTCACTGTTTGGCGCTTTCGTCATTGCCTCGGTTCTGCATCATGTTTTCCTTAGGGAAGTGCCGCAGAGAGCTCAGGTCAGAGTAACTGTTGTGGACATCACCACGGTGAACACAATGTGGCTTTTCACTGTTGGTTCATCTCATGAACATGTTTCTAAATTAATCGTAAACCAAGCTCTTGTATTTTAAATAACCTTACAGTCCCAGTAAACCCTTGTAGTGATTTGAATGAGGTTTTTTTCAATTCCTTTACATCGTCACACATGACTTATCCCTGTAGCCAAAGGGCAAGTTCCGTAGTGAATCCCCAAGTCCTTACCTCTGAGCTCTTCCCTTCTCATTAGCCTCACCCCTTTAATAGCAAGGGCTGCACCTCCCCCTCCAGCAGACAAGCAGACAGCTAATGAGCTTTGTGAAATGTGGGACGACACAGGGTGCAAGCTGGGACTAGTCAGTACTTCAAAGTAATGACTGGCAGATACTTAAAGGAGAGAATCCTCTACTTCATTTAAAATAAAAGCATAACCCAATACTCCCAGTGATTTCAATCAGCCCATTAAATGTGTGGCTGCACCTGGAGGAAGGAATTTGTCTTCCTGCACACCTTTTTCTCTGCTCACCACGCCAGCATTGGAACCACAGTGTAGACGGGTCTGGCAGGGCGGCGGGTGGCCTTTCTAAAGCTACAGAGGACTCCCTGGACATTCATGCACTCTTACATAATTTTAAGGTAGGCTCTGAGCAAGATCGCAGTATGACTCACTGGCGCTAAGAGCTGGGTTCAGAAGGAGAGGAGAGTGGACCTGCTGCGATTCCTTTAGGCCCCATAATTCAGTTTGTATGTAGAAAAGGATTTTTTAAAACCCACCATGAAAGAAAAAAAGGCATTGTAAGGATATTTTGATCTCTGTAGCACTTTGGTTTTTTAGACTGCATATATATTTTGTTTCCTTTGCTAAACAGGTTTAAAGACCAAAAAAAAAAAGTGTGTGTGTGTGTGTGTGTGTGTGCACATTCATCAGATAAGCTGCAGCAAAGCAGGTATTTGGCAAAGTAAACAATTAAATATTTAAATATTAACCAAATCTCTTTGAAGGTATCGTAAATATTGGAGTTTTATTGTTTTGGAAAGTGTTAGTTTTCCAGGCTCCGAATCTTGAAAGAGAGTTCTGTTTACCCGGTCTGTATGGATGGAGAGCTACAGTGAACGAGTAACACTTCCCGAGGAAGGCAAGGGAAGAAAGCCGAAGCCATTTTTCTTCTTCTTTTCCTCGCTTGTATCTACCTGTTTTATGGTGAAAGAACTTTTTGTCTGGTTTATGGCAGACAACTGACAGCTTGTCTGCACATCGGTTTTACATGATCCTTAAGGGCAGGCTGAGGAAATGGCCAAAGTCAGGCTTCTGTCATCTGCTCTAGTTTTTGATGTTTTTGATTCCAGGAACATTCAGGACAGATCCCTCCTCAAAGTGTACAACAAGGATCCTTCACATGCGTTTAACCACACACCAAAAACTGTGAATGGAGACATGAGGGTAAGCATTGCTGTTCTATTTTTAACTTTATTTGTTGGGTCCAGCCATCCCTCCTTCTTGGTTCTACTCCTCATGGAATCACACCCCACCACCCACGGCTGCTCACCACTCATCTGGGCTGCTAACTCACTGTTTGTTCCATGGTAGACAAATCAGATGTCCCAGTCATTTGGGGCAAAGGGATTGAAATGGGGCTGTATACGCCCTAATTCACCTCTGTGCATGGAGCTGATTTTTTATTATTACTTTTAGCAGTGACAGGGATAGAACCCAGGGTCTCAGACATGCTAGGCAAGTGCTCTACCACTGAGGCACACCCTCAGCCCTGAAGCATGGAGCTAGAAACGCCCCCCCCGGGGGGTCCAGAAAATCTCCCCATGAAATGATCCTGAGCCCATAATACATTAACTTACTCAGAGGATCTCTTGCAATATTTTGTTCAATGAAAACCAAACTAATATACAAACAAACCAAAAAAAGGTCCATAAATACATGCAAAACCTATTCCTGTTCTTAAATTAGTTATTCCAAGTCTAGCATTTCATTCAGTTATTCACCTTCTAACTCAGGGCTACTTGCCGTTATACTGTGTTTAATATTATTTCTCTGAACCATGTTGAGGGCAGACTACAAACATCTGCATGATTTGGGAGCTAAAATTCTCTAGATTTAGGTCATCGCAGGAAATTATCTAAACATTTACAATACACAGGGATGTTTTGAAGGAAAAAGAACAGGGAAGCTAAAAAAAGCAAATTTCAAGATCACATGAATGCGAGTCCACCAGAAAGGGATTGAGTTTTTAACAATAAAGCTGCATCCCTCTGAAGTAAAAATGGAAAGGAAAATAAAAGATTAGCTTCTCAGCTGCACACCCCATACCATGAGTACACACACATACATTTAGAAGACACCGTGCCATCTTATATCGTCTTTTCTATGAATTAGCCTTTAGCTCAAAATGGAGTTTAACTAGAAAAAGAATAAATGAATAGGTTTTACTGCCAAAGAAAAACCAGGCATGCCCCAGCCCTATTTTTTATTCTTTATTTTGAAACAGGGTCCCACTAAGTTGCGGAGGGCCTTACTAAGTAGCTGAGGCTGGCTGCAAACCTGTGGTCCTCCTGTCTCAACCTCCCAAGTACTGGGATTGCAAGTGTGTGCCACCATACCCGGCTAGGCATTATTCTTTTCTGGAGTTGTAGTATTCTGTGCTTCCTGACAGCATGTATTAGTTTCCTATTGCTGCTATAACACATTATGACAGCCGGGAGTGGTGGCGCACGCTTGTAATCCCAGTACTTTGGGAGGCGGAGACCGGAGGATCCCGGTTCGCGGCCAGCCTCAGCTCTCTCGCTCTCTCTCTCCCTGTCTCTCCCTGCCTCTCTCTCTCTCTCTCTCTCCTTAGTGAGGCCCTCCACAACTTCGTGAGACCTGGTTTCAAAATAAAGTCTAAAAAATAGGGCCGGGGGCGTAGCGCGGAGGTAGAACGCCCCTGCGTTCAATCCCCGGTACCGCAAAAATAAATAAATAAATAAATAACACATTATGACAAATTCAGTAGCTTAAAACACTGCACATTTACAATCTTACGGTTCTAGAGCCTGTAGACTGTCATGAGTCTTACTCGACTGAATTAAGGGGGTCACCAGCAGGGTAGTGTTCTTTTCTGGAGTTCTGAAGAGAATCCACTTACTTGTGTCATGGTTAAGTATAGAATGCCCCCTGAAGAGCTAATGTATTAATGTTCAGAGTTGATGCAATTAAGTCATGAGGGTTATAATCTCATCAGTAGATAAATCCATTGTGATGGATTTACCACTGCATACTTTGTAACCTAGGCTGGTGGGGCTAGCTAGAGAAAGTGGGTTCCTGGGGGTCTGGCCTTGGGGATTGTGCTTGTGTCTTTGAATCCCCTTGCTTGCTTGCTCTCTCTACTTCTGGTCTCTATGATGTAAGGAGCAGGGCCCATGTGCTGTCCCTCTCTCCTCTTCCTGCTGCCATGCCCTGAGCTTCAGACCCTGGCCTCGCATGGACTGAACCCAGAATCTCCAAAAACCTGTGAGCAAATAAATCTTTCTTCCTCTAAATTGTGTGGTCAGGCTTTTTGGATTACGGCAGTCAGAATGCTGTTTGAGACATCTTATTTTCCTGTCTTCTAGAGATCACACCCACATTGATTTGCAATCCCCTTCCTCCATCGCCAAACCCAGCAAAATAGCATCCCTCTGGCCCCGTCTCCATTATCCTAATTTTATCTAATTTAGGATTATCTAATTTTCTGTTGTCTGCTTTTAAAGACACTTGTGATAACAGTGGACCTACCCCTTACTCCAGAAAAATCTTACTATTTCTAGGTTAGCTGGCTAGCAACTTTAATCTCCCTTTCCCATGTAATCTAACATAGTCACATGTACAGAGGAAGAGGATGCGGACACCTTTGGGGGGATCGTGGTTCTACCTTCCACACGAGGTATGTGAGTTTAAAATCAAGAAAGAGGTCAGGAGGTCCAACTGAAAGCGTTGGAAGAATTTCTGTGTAAATCTGAGTGATGACGTATGGAACCAGAGCCCACACTTTTGGAGAAAGGGGCCTCTTACATCCTCAGCTGCTTCCTTATGTCTAAAACAATGTGTGATTAGAATTGGAGGCTGTGTCGCTACTCCAAAGAAGTGAGGCTTTCGAGGTCTACTGTTAGCCATTTCCACTTTAAATGTAAACCAGAGCCATGTGAAGACAGACTGTGTCATGCCAATCATGAAGCACGGATAAAAACTCTGAGACCCTTTGCCTGGGAGTACACCATTATGCTCTTTCTTGGTGACATTCATAAGCGTCATCGCCCCTTTGCCATCTTTATTTTTCATATGTTCTGGCCTTTGAGCTGGAGTTCCGTCCTGCTCACAGTTGTCTCTGTTTCCCAGAGCCATTCCCAAACAGGCGCCCCATAGTTGCCCTTGGGAGTCTTCTTGATGGCTGGGAGGCCACCTGTTTTAACTCTTAAGCAGATGTGGCCTACATAAGGACCCGCTGTGAGGACCAGGAGCATCAAATATTAACCATGTGCACAAAGCCTATTAAAATACACAAGTTTTGCTCTGGGGTTCAGCACGTGGCTCTGTTTTGACTTGTACATGAACCTCGTTTGTGGGACAAAATCAACCATCGCCCTCAAGTGTTCGCTGTGTAACACAATAGAAGAGTGTTTCTGTTTCAGTGAAGACTATTTACAAAGGAGAACTAGAAAGTGGGTTCAAAACCAACTCAGTATGATCATGCCTACAGTTTATAACTCAGCCCCTATTTTCAGATTCCAAAAACTTAAAGACAAGGAATTCCTTCAGCCTCACCTTTTGGCTTTGGAAGCTGGAATTCTTTTTCGTTTCCTGACGAATGTGGCTACATTGTACAAGGAAGTTGCCTTGCGCCCTGCCTGGAGCCCAGCTGCAAAACCCCCGTTGTTCTTGGTAGAGAACAGAAAAAAAAGAACAGAGCTGGGATCAATTGTTGTAGACTAAACCCAGCCGCATGGTGGGTTGAGGGGAACCCCATCCCCCGTGTGTTTGCAATGTGAGCGTGGCCGTGAAGGAATTTCACAGTGACCAGTGCAGCCCTGCCCGTGATGTCCTCAGACTCCTTGCCAGCCTCCACAGTGAGCCTGTGCCAGCCGCCCAGCTGCCTGCATATGAGAAAGGCCTGGCTAGAACAGGCAGGTGGCGGTCACCACCACCGACGCCAGAGCACTTCCGCGGCCTCCCAGACTTTCCTTCACAATGAATCTAACATCTTGCCTTTGAACGAGAAGAAAACATCAGATTGTGCATCCAAAATTTGCAAACAGTTTTCCCAGGGCAGTTTTATGATGGAATGGTGTTGTCCAGGAAGTGTGCTAGACGAATTTACCTCTGAGGATCTGGGTCTCGGGGTGTGCATGGAATTCGTGGCCGGTGGAGAAAGCCTGTGTCTAGCTTTTCATTTTGCATCTAGCTGGGCACTTCTGAAGCTAGGCTGTGTAGCACCGCTGAGCTGAGCCCACCCACCTCCTGTTTGTTTTTTTTTTTTTTTTTTTTTACTCGTGGGTGCAGATCATCCTGATGTCATTTAATCACATGGCTTTTGTGTCCTTACATCAGATTAGTAGATCTGATCAATCAATTTCCAAGGGTTGCGCTCTCCATGTGGAACAGGCCCTTTTGCACAAACTAGAGACGTACTCGCAGGGTACTGGTGACTTCCTGTTCACCCAAACTGGCGCCTGTTCACAGTGTTTGGGCTCCTCCACCTCCTCGTGGGCCCTGAGATTACTTCTCAAGACTCTGCTCTCACCATCCACTGCTCTCCCTCTCGCCTCCTTCTGATAATTTCACTTGTGTGTCTATAATTTTTATTTGTATGCAGACAACCTCCAGATTTCCATTTAGAACACACTGTCCAGGATTGGTCCTGCATCTTGAATTACTTCCTAGTACCCAAGCCAGTTGCCGCCTCCCAGTCCCTTCTATTTGAACTTTGTGTTTGAGATGAGGAATGGTCTCCTTAGAAACCACTGGCTTCTATGACGTTTCCGTGTCTAGATTCCTCTCCTGCATCCAGCACAGCTCGGCCTCCTCTGTTCACGAGTCCTTTCTCCCTTTACCCCCAAATGGTCTTCGGTGCTTCGGCAGCCTTTACAAGTTTGGGGTTTTGTTGGTTTGGCTTTGGTTTTCTGGATTGGCTCGTATTTTCACCTGAACCATTGCACTTGTGTTTTTTTTTTATCTTACTACTGATTTAACTACTACATTGGTGTGAATGACCCTTGCTCTGCCGTCTCTAGAATTCAAGACCCGGATGTTCCACTTTTAAGTGGTGTCTTCCCATTGATATTTCCCCAGTATTTCCAGTATATCCTGTTGAAGAAAAATTGCTAATCTATTGTTTTCTCCAAGCCTTTATCCTCCTTGATTTTTTTGTCTTTTGAAGGATGGGGTGGTTGTGTGTGTATGTGCGTGCGCACATGCACACATGTTTTGGGGGTAGGGGAGGTGAAATCTAAAACATTGAGCTATCAGCCAGGCATCATGGTGCACGGCTATAATCCCAGTACTTGGGAGGCTGAGACAGGAGGATCACAGTTTTGAGGTCAGCCTCAGCAATTCAGTGAGGCCCTCAGCAGCTTAGTGTAACCTTGTTTCAAAATAAAAAGGGCTGAGGGTGCAGTCCAGAGGTAGAATGCCCCTGGGTTCAATCCACAGTACAGAAAGAAAAGAAAAGCCATCAGGTATCAGTGGTTCTTCTCTTGCCCGGTCCCTGTTCTTCAGCGTCTCCAGCCGGTCACCAGAGTCCGTCCATTGCGCTCTGCATGGTTCCTGAAGGTGGCGCTTCCGCGGTTGCCCACACTGGTATTTTGTACAATAGCCAACGTGTTTCAGCAAATATTAGGCACTTGCATGGATAATTTCATTTAAACTTCAAGATAAAATTTTGAGGCAGGCATTGGTATAAGTCCTCATATTCATAGCTGATGGAATACTTTCTTATGTTAAGAAATTCTCCCAAGGCCACCTAGTGAGAAAGAGAGAGCGAGCGAGAGCGAGTGGATATTTGAACTCAGGTAGTTGGCTCCAGATACAAGGCTCCTTAGCTAGCCTTCTGCTACTGTGGTTCAGCGTGTGTGTGTGTGTGTGTGTGTGTGTATGTGTGTGTATGTGTGTGTGTGTGTGTGTGTGTGTGTGTGTGTTACTGGGGATTAAACTCGGGGGCATTCTACCTCCAAGCTACACTCCCAGCCCTATTTTATTTTTTGGTTTGAAATAGGGCATCACTAAGTCACTAAGTTACAGAGAGGCTTGCTAAATTGCTGAGGCTGGCCTTGAACCTGGGATCCTTCTGTCTCAGCCTCCCAAGTGCTAGGATCACAGGCCTGCGCCACCGCGCCCAGCACTTCCAGCATTCTTTATTTCTCTACCAAGCCTCATCGATTACAGTCTGTTATTACTCTCCATGTTGTTTCTCCAGTTCCAAGTTTCTGAAATGCCCTTTTCCTTCCCTCTGCCTGCCTGCTGTGGTTTGAGTGTGTTCAGCAGTTTGTTGGAGGACTCCGTTTTTCATGAGCTTTCAAAGCTTGCTCTACTGGAAGCTTGGTCCTCGACGTACCGGTAGTGACAGGTAGGGAATCTTTATAAGATGGGGCCTAGTGGCAGGTGAGTGGGGCATGGGGGCTCTGCCTTCAGAAGGAATTAATGTAGTCCTGCAGGACTGGGTTGATTCTTACACTAATGGGTCATTATATATAAAACAGGGCCGTATGTTTGGGCCCTTCTGCACGTGGCCATTTCCCTGTCTGCTTCTCTGCCGTGTTGTGACGTAGCCTGGCCCTCACCAGACACTGGCACCATACTGTCTGGACTTTTTAGCCATCAGAATTGAGAGCCAAAACACCTCAGGTATTTTATTATAGTGACGCAAAATGGACTAAGACACTGCCTGTTAAAAGTCTGCTCATCTCACATATTACAGGACAATTGTCTGATTTTATCAACAAACTGCTGGTATGAAAAAAGTAGGGGGAGGGGTACCAAGCTCCTCAGGACTCTGCTATACTATAAACCAGATGCCTCGTTTGCCTCCATGTCGGTTCCTGAGTAGAACAAACCAACTGTAAAAGACAGCCTTCAAATTATTTGGGAATAAGCCGGGTGTGGTGCACATGTCTGTACTCCCAGTACTTGGGAGGCTGAGAGAGGCAGATCACAGGTTCGCAGCCTCCATAACTTAGTGAGACACTGTTTCAAAATAAACTATAAAATAGGGCCGGAATAAAAATAATAAATAAATAAATAAATAAATAAATGAATAAATAAAATTATTTGGGAAATCTCAACATATGTTAGGAATCAGATGATATTAAGAGATAACTGGTGATTCTGTTGGGTATAATGTTAGGTTGCTGGTTAGGTTTTAAAGAATAAAACAAAGTATTTATAGGTCAAGTGACATGATAAATAGGATTTGCTTTAAAATACTCCAGCAAACCAAAAAAATGAAAATGAAAAATAAAACGTATACATGCACATGCACACACATGAAACAGGTGAAATAAAATTTGTAAAAATGTTGAAAAATGTCAAGGCTGGAAGATAGGAATTCATTGTCTATTTTTCTCCACTTTTTCATAACTGAAAGTTTCTATTATAAAAGGTTTTTTGAAAGTTTTGTTTTTGTTTTTAAATCAAACTTTGCCTGCCAGGTGTGGTGGCACACGTCTGTAATTCCAGTACTTGGGAGGCTGAGACAGGAGGATCACAAGCACAAGGCCAGCCTCAGCAACCTAACGAGACCCTGTTTCAAAATAAAAAGTAAAATAGGGCTGAGAGTGTAGCTTGGAGGTAGAATGCTTCTGGGTTCAACCTCCAGTATCCACCCCCCAAATAATAATAATAATAATAATAATAATAAATAAAGCCTTGCTCTTGGAGCCTGTAAAGGAGTGGCTACTCCGCGAAGCCGCCCCTCTGCCCTGCTGGCCTTGCTCTGCCCTGGGAGGGCAGGTTGCACGTTCCCCTTGTGTTGTAGCCTCTCCGGTCATGTTCATCCCATCCGCAAGACTGTAA
Organism: Glis glis; assembly: GCA_004027185.1. Taxonomy (NCBI): domain Eukaryota; kingdom Metazoa; phylum Chordata; class Mammalia; order Rodentia; family Gliridae; genus Glis; species Glis glis. The sequence goes on along the minus strand of PVJS01008090.1, from coordinate 5,785 downwards.
GGTCTTCAAAGGCACAAACGACAACACGTGCATCTTCACACTCCTCTGAAAGCCAGTCGAGCATCCTAGCGCCGCGGAATGTAACCACGAGTTCAACGTGACCATCGCGTACTATGATGAAAGTGTCACAAACAGAGGACTAGTCACTTTCTGCCATTAGTGAGGACCCACTGTAGAAATATCCCTCCGTTCTCATCCCCAGAAATAGTTGTTCCTCTCCTAGTTTATTTCTGTCATCTCTTATCTTTGAACCTTGTATGTGGTCATTTTCCCTCTGTGTGTTGCTGCTCTGCAGCTTAGAATTAAATGTGCGGTCCCACAGCTCGGGCGCTGGCATTTGTCCTGTGTGTCATGTGTGTTGTTGTATCTATTTCATGACATCTTTTTTCTTGTACTGGGATTGAACCCCGGGGGCATTCTACCTCTGAGCTATGTCCCTAAATCTATTTTATTTTTTATTTTGAAACAGAGTCTCATTAAGTTGCTAAGGGCCTTGCTAAATTGCTGAGGCTGGCCTCAAACCTGCAATCCTCCGGCCTCAGCCTCCCAAATACTGGGATTACAGGTGTGTGCCACCTTATCTACTAAAATCAACACAGTGATCTGTAAATGCAAACAATAGAGGTTTACAGCACATTCCCTAGGTGATCCTGGTATGGGTTGCTGACCCAAATGAAAAATAAGAATATCTACCTGTCCCTAAACATCCCCCTCCCATCAATAAAATCTAATAGCAGTTATAATCCTGAAGTTTAATTCCTCTTCCTTGTCCTCCTCGTCCTCATCCTCCTTCTCCTCCTCCTTATCCTCATCCTAGCCCTTCTCCTCCTCCTTCTTCTTCTTGGTGCTGGGGATCACCTCCAGGGCCTGGTACATGCTAGGCAAGCACTCTACCAATGAGCCAGATCCCCAGCCCCTGAAGCTTAAGATGAGAATAACCACAAGGAAAAATATCTAGGTTTGTCAGATTAAATAAGTGATTGTCAGAAATACATACTTATTAGCCAGGCATGGTGATTCATGCCCATAATCCCAGTACTTGGGAGGCTGAGACAGGAGGATCACAGGTTTGAAGCCAACCTCAGCAACTTAGTGAGGCTCTCAGCAACTTAGGGAGACTGTTTCCAAATTGAAGAAAAAAAAATCTGCCTGGGGTGTAGCTTAGAGGTAGAATGCCCCTGGATTCAATCCAAGGAGGGAGGAAGGGAGGGATGAATTTATAGCCGGGTATGGTGATGTACACCTGTAATTCCAGTACCTAGGAGACTGAAACAGGAGAATTGCAAGTTTGAGGCCAATGAGCAATCACTTGAGACCCTGTTTCAAATTTAAAAATAAAAAGGACTAGGGGTGTAGCTCAGTGGTAGAGCACTTGCCTAGCCTGCAGCAGACCCTGCATTCAACCCCTAGTACAAAAACAAAACAAAAAAAAGAAGAGGGAGGGAGGGAGGGAGGGAAGGAAGGAAGGAAGGAAGGAAGGAAGGAAGGAAGGAAGGAAGGAAGGAAGGTTGGTTCACCTGTCTTTTTTTGGAGTGTGGGTTTCAGGTGTTTACATTCACCTGTGGTAGAAAGCAAGTTAAATCTCCAGGTGAAAAGTCCTAATAATACCGATCACATTTTGCTGTATTTATAACTCACTAGGACAAATCTTGCTTTCGGATTGAGTTGGTAGTCAGTATTTCAAATACCTCTTAACTTATAAAGTGGGGGGAGTGGTAGTTTTGGAACAGTTAACCTCACTCCATTATTGTTAAGTTTCACTCATTCTTGTGGTTGTGAGCCAAGTCTCACCTCTAGTCCAGCCTCTCATGTAAGATCCTGAAGATAAACTGGTGAGCAAGATAGGTGTGTAACCACCCTCCCAGACCTGCCAGTCTAGTAGATCAGAAAAGCCAGTGATCAGTGATTATGCAGACATCTATAAGTTTTCGCATCGGTTCCAGGCTATGTGAACTGTATGTCTGTTACCTGCTTGAGTTAATGCTACGGAACACACCCATGAGCAGCATGCCTACTGCTCACCCTTTTATACTGTGCCTTTCAGGCTTCCAAAAGGGTGATGCTGTTGCAATTGATAAGGAATTACTCCTATTGAAGCGATTAGCCATGGAGCGCGTTTCCATGCGGCAGCTGCTCAGAACGTGCAAATACCTTCTCCTTCCCTCACTGCTCCGAGCTCTGAGGTCTTACTTTTTAAGAAGCAAGAAGGTAATGTATGCACATCTGAGATGCAGCTTCCCAGTGATACAAATCTCATCTTGCTCGCTGCGTGGTTGCTTGCTTTTCCTTGCACTTTTTTTTTTTTGTCATTGAGAGGTTATGACAACATGAGCCATATTGTATTTATAAACATCACGTGTTTCCTTGATATGGCTTGCAGTCTCTGCCAGACAGCACACATGGAAGAAACATTTCTCGTTAGCTCAGCATTGGTTTTAGTTATGCTGATTTCCGGGGCAGGAGAAATGCCTTCCTATTCAGATTTAACTTGCATAGAGTAGAAACAAAACCTCTGAATGTCCGTGAAATAGTTTTAACAAGGGTGGATACTGCTCCTTTAAACCACATATTTTGACTAAAAGCTTCCTTCTGTAAAGAAAACCAAGCCTCCTGTTTAGTCACCAAGAAGACAGGCAGAGTTGGAAGCATTCGGGAGATATGGGTGGCTTCCAGGTCTCTGCAAGTCTAGAAAGTTTCTTCTAGAAAAGAAAGGTTCCCGGAAAATGAAAGGTAAGAACTGTGTCTTTATAACAAAATAAAATCTGCAGGATTTTTTTTATCATGCTCTGGCACATTTACATTTGCTTGAGTTAAGTCTTCTGTTTTCATGTTCAATTCAATAAGGAATTACAGTTGGAGGTTTTTACGTGAACTTCTTGCACGTTGCTTGGAAGGAGACCCCTTTGTTATTGGCGTTAGTCTGTTTTTAAAGATCCGCCGAAGTTACACTGGGCTGTCTCCAATTTACAAATCTTGTGATGTAGTTTCTGTTTAACCTTGTAATTTAGGAAAGGATTTAAAATGTCAGTGTAGTTCACTTGGACAGAACTTGTTGATTTATGTGTTTTGTGACAGTTCTCAGTGTCTTCGGGAAGATGTTCACTGTGTTCAGTTTCTGAGACAAATGTAGAAAGAAAATTTGAAGGCACAGCACAAATCAGGGGAGGGGCCAGTATGTGTTCTTTAACATTCACGGAAAAATTATGTGATTTTTTTCCTTGTGAAAATCACTTCCAAGTTTTAAATAAAAATAGCCCTTTCATCTTGGATTTGAACATTTTTAAAAGGAATATCAATTTACGCTTTATGAAATAACATTGAGAACTGCGATTTATAAATAACAGGTACAAACTATGTTTAATGACTGCCTGGAAAAGTATTTGATAGGATCATATTACTGAAGTAACTATTCTGTTTTACTCTTGCAATAGTTTAATTGCAAAATTTTGTATTAATTTCTTTTAAAGGAACTTAATAAGTACAGTGTACATGTAAGCCAGTCAGTTTTCCCTTAAAGGTACATATGTGCATAGATCTGCTTCTCCATATTCATGTGGCTGTCTTTATCCCAGTTTATAGATGAGTTAATTTGCATGAGATGCTGTTATCCAATGTGGTCTAAAGAACAGAGATCTTTTCATTAAGTCATCATGAGAACCCTGTTGCACAGATACTACTATACCCATTTAAGATTGGAAAATTAAGGCCGAGAGAGATTAAGTCATACACTAGGAAGTCGCAGAGCTGGGCTTGAAATCCAGGCTGTCTCCAGAGCCCTTGTTTTTATATCCTACACTGCACAGCCTTGCCAGTAGCTGACACTTCTGTTCTAGAGTCAAATACTGATAACTTATCTTGAGAATGATAATAATAAGTAATATTTATTTGGTGTCAAAATAAATTATTTTGCACTTTTGGGAATTTATTTATTTAAGATCTGTAGCATCCAAAACCTCAGACTGTATTAGGCTGTTTACCCAGGCGCGTGTGTACAAGTTAGTAAAATGAAAACAGTGAACATCTGATAGTGCGGAGATAGCAAAAAAAGCACCGCAGATAAACTGCTCATTTTACTGCAGGAGCTTTTTTCTTTGCTTCGTGTGCTGCATGGCTCATAAAAGCTGTGTTGGTGGGACAGGGCAGGGAGTATATTTGTGAGCTCAATTTGGAAGTGAGAAAGTGTCTTTGAATGGGGACTGGCTCCGTGTGCCTGCGTCCTTACAGGGGGAGGCCAGGAAGGATGTTGAAGGTGAAGGTTCTGGAGTTAGGGCAGCCAGCCCAGCCACCTCAGAACCTGAGTTTCCCCTTCAGTACGCTCTTCTCACCCCCTTCTGGAGGCGGCAAAAATATCCTGGTGATTTGTGATGCAAAGTAATTACTGCCGACAGCATGGCAGGGGATGCAGCTGCGCATCCTAGGACAGTCTGGGCTTCGGGATCAAGGCACCTGGTTTCCAACCCCGTTTCAGCAGGATATCCAGGGTTGGCTAAACCCACACAATTGGTTGTTGGCTTGGGACAGAGTCTCTCTCCTCCTCCAGCAGGTCCTGGGTGGGGCTGGCTCCCACAGAGTTCAGAGCCCTTGCTGGAGGGTGTGGTTTTTGCCACGCCCTCTGCCCTTTGGTATCTGAGCCTTTGCTCTAGTAAATATAGATTCTATTGGTGGAAATAGCCTCCGACTGGGAGCCTATGTCCCTGTATCTTCAAGTTGTGTGCCTTGGACCTACATGTCGTTCTCTGACTGGCCTTTTGCTTTTCCCTGTTCCTTGTGCATCCTCAGCAGGTCAGTTCAGACCAGACCAAATTGTTCCTAACACACCAGCCTGGGCTCCCTGGGCGCGAGCTCCAGCACACAGCGGGCTTCCAGTGATCGTTCTCTTCTTTGTGCTTTTCCCCCAAATGTCTCAGGTGGCCATGTGTTACTTTATATAAATTTGAGTGTGGAGGCAATCGTGTATTAATCTTCAATGAAAAAATCTTTTTAAGATACATATCCCCTGCCGGTGACACAAGTCCTCCCTGCCGGGCCTTCTCCCGTGGAGTGGCAATCTCTTTGCTTGCGAGTCATTAGCAGGATCGATGAATACTCTGCTCTGGAGGAAGTAGAGCCAGCTGCTTTAGATTTGTGGCGGAGCAGATATACCTGGCCTGAATTTTTGGTGCCCTCCTAAATGAACAGGCTGGGCTTATTTGGAGTCATCGGGCATCGAGGTAGAAAGAGGGTCTTGGGTGTCATCTTTTGTAACCCAGTCACCTGTAAGTTGAGACCTGGGGGGGCCCCGAGTGGATGGAGGAACTTGGTCAAGATCACAAAATAAGCTGGGCGTGGTGGCGCATGCTGTAATCCCAGTACTTTGGAAGGTGGAGACCGGAGGATCGGGGTTCGCAGCCATCCTCAGCTCTCTCTCTCTTTCTCTCTCTTTCTCTCTCTCTCTCTCTCTCTCTCTCTCTCTACTTAGTGAGGCCTCTATCTCTCTCTCTCTCTCTACTTAGTGAGGCCCTCTGCAACTTCATGAGACCTGGTTTCAAAATAAAGTATAAAAAATAGGGCCAGGGGTGTAGCGTGGAGGTAGAACGCCCCTGCGTTCAATCCCTGGTACCACAAAAAAAAAAAAAAATCACAAAATAAGAAAGTGCCAAGATGGGGTTGGAGCCCCAGCCACCTGTCCCCAGGCCAGTCCCTGGGCCATCTCCAGTGCCACGTCAGGCGCTCCTTCGTTCTCATCCCTCTGGGTCTCACAAGGTTGATTATCTTGGTTTTTTTTTTTTTTTTTTTTTTTTTTTTT
>PVJS01008089.1:0-54168 GCA_004027185.1 Glis glis | reverse complement strand
CTCCTCCTTCTCCTCCTCCTCCTTCTCTCTCTCTCTGTCTCTCTCCCTGTCTCTCTCTCTTTGTCTCTCTCTTTGTCTCTCTCTGTCTCTCTCTCTCTCTCTCTCTCTCTCTCTCTCCCTCTCTCCCTCTCTCCCTCTCCCCTCCTGTTTACCCTTGGAGAAGACTATGTCTACCCAGGCTGCATTTTGCAGGGGTGGGGGTGGCTATGTTATGGGCTGGGAACACATAGGTCTGGGAAGCCTTTCACCATTGGGTGGAAGATACTGGCTCTCCTGTGTTGTCTTTGTCCTCTGGTCCCAAGCCAGTTTCCCTTTTATAAAAAAACCACCGTTTTAGTCAGGCATGGTGGCGCATGCCTGTAATCCTAGTACTTGGGAAGCTGAGACAGGAGGATCTCAGGTTCAAAGCCATCCTCAGTAACTGAGATCCTGTTTCAAAATTAAAAAAAAATAGAAAAGGGCTGGGGTGTAGCTCTAAGATAGGATGCCACTGGGTTCAATCCCTAGTACCAAAACAAAGCAAAACAAAACAAAAACCCCACCTTTTGTTTCTAATGCTATTTACAGGATTTATACTTATGTATAAAAATAAAGAATGAAAAAAAATGGGTCTATATCCTCTCATTAGGACTGAAGTAGTAGGTGGTAGTTTTGTGTAGACAGAAATATTCTATACCCCAATTTTCTATGCTGGTGTAATACAAGACTGAATACATTTGTCAGAATTCATTGAACTTATACTTAAAATGGATGAATCATATTTTATGTACCTTGTAAATTATATCTGAGTGAATTTGAATTTCAAAAAAATGGGGTAGAAAACTTATCCAAAGGCATGCACCTTGTTAGTGGGAGAACAAGAACTCCATCCTAAACTACAAGTCACCATCTCAGGTGAAGTTAGCAGTGTGGTTGAGCGAAAACATAATTTGAGACAGGCAAATGTGTGCTCTGGTTTCTGCTCTGTCTCTTACAACTGCTTGATGTTGGGTATTAAATATTCCTTCTGGGCTTATGTTTCCTCATTCTGCTTAAAAAGGGTATGGCTGTAGAAATTACCCCACAATTGTGATTCCTCATTCCTTTTTGCCATACTTATTTTGATGAATTCTCTGTGTTTTTGTTTTGTTTTGTTTTGTTTTTGTGGTCCTGGGGATTGAACCCAGGGGCATTCTAACTCTGAGCTACACCTCCAGCCTTATTTTTGTTTTAATTTTGAAACTGGGTCTAACTAAGTTGCTGAAGATGGCCATGAACCTGTGATCCTCCTGTCTCTGCCTCCCAAATATTGGGATTACAAATGTGCACCACTGTGCCAGGCTTCTCTTGTTATTTTAACTTTGAGATTTTATACTTTGTTTAGACAGGTGCTCTGAGGTACTGCTTGCCTGCTTACTTTAACTCCTTGATGGCATAGAACTAAATGTTTAATTAAATTTGAGATTAAAGACATATGTAATTGTAAGGAACCATTCTGCCAAAATTTTTATTCAATTAAGTATGAAATATTCATAAACCATCATTCTATATAGTAACAAGAAATTATCCTAACTTAAAATGGGAATAATCTCATTTGAAAGATGATAATATGTGGAGGTGCTTTGACCAGAAAATCAGTTGCATTTCAACAATGTTTTAAATCTAATTTTACCAGCAAATGCAACCTAGGAACCTCAAAAGCAATGTATGCTTCAGTTTAAATTTCATATATCTTCCATTAAAGAATGATACCACGCCATTTATTAGAAATGGAAGCCCTCTTTAGCAATCAGTCAACTTTAAGGGAGATTTGCAGACATTCCTGAAGAGAAATAAGGACAAAGCTGGTTTGGAAAGATGAGCCACTTTCATCACTGTTCAGGATTAACCTGGGCACAGCACGTTCACTCTCACGTGTGCCTGTGGAGAGCACCTCACTGTCCGTGAATCAACAGTCACTGCCAAACTCAGGAGCAGACAGCCAACTACATACTTTCAAGTATAAACTACGGGGCACCAAAAAGTTACATGTCCTTCATCCATCCCCTTCCAGAGTGAAATTTGCCCATTGCAGCTAGGGGTTTTGAGGGTCCGCATCATTGCTGCTGTTTAGTTTGCTCTGTTTGCATCTTTGAGTCTCAATTAAGGACGCAAGTGTCATGGCAATGCTGGCATGGTATATGGACGCCATGAAGACACAGACTCCATCTCAGACAAGTCTCTGTATTCCTATGTATGGGAATGGAATGATTTCCAGTGAAATTCAGGAAAATATCCCATTTACAACTGTTTCTCTATTCTACTATAACATCAAAGAGAAACATTTCTGATCAGTGCTAGTTTTCACCACTTGTCTAATATGTGCTAATGTTTTTATAAATAACTGAGCACAGACAGCAGATGGAGAATCAAGAGCAAGTTATAGTACTTTTTGATTGGGGGTACTAGGGATTGAATCCTGGGGTACTCTATTACTCACTGAGCTATATCTGCAGCACCCCTGTTTCTTTGATACAAGGTCTCACTAAATTGCTCAGGCTGGCCTTAAACTTGCAATATTCCTTCCTCAGCCTCCTGAATAGCTAGGATTACAGGCATGTGCTACAGTACCCATTTAAAATACAATACTAAAAATATTTCATGATTTACCTATGCTGAATGATGATGCTGGTTTTACATTTGTGAAGGCAAATGCCACTTGTATAGACTGCATCAAGAATGTGAAGTGAGTGAAGCTCTGTCAAACGGGGGGTGAGTTGTATCAATAAGAGATAATACTGGACCTGAGTTCTAAGGGTTAAAAACTAATTATTGAGGTGATGGAAAGATTAAAATGGGTATTCCAGGGAGTGGAGAGACATGAAAAGGTGAAGAAGTATAACCTATTCAGGAGCTACACATCAAAATGATTGGGGAAAACTGTAAGACAAAGATTATGCAGTTTGGCTCTAATAAGTAGGGAGCCAGTTCCGAGCTATAATCATGCATGGCAAGTCATGATCATATCTATGATTCAAAGATAATGTCAACACAATGGAATTCTACTCAGCAATAAAGAAGAACAAAATTATGTCATTTGCAGGAAAATGGATGAACCAGTAGAGCATTATGTTGAGAGCCAGCCACAGAAAGTAAAGGGTCATATGTTTTCTCTCATATGTGGAGCTAGGGAGTAATCTAGACATAAGAGGGACTTTAACTAATAGAGAAGAAACCCCAGTGGAGCAATGGAAAGGGTTTAAGGGAAGGTGGTTGTGGGTAGGAGGGATAATTAATGAAGGAAACACATCCATGGACATCATGTACATATCTGAACTTATCAATGCCAATCTCAACATCATGTGTGGGCAAGGGAGAGGAGTGGGGAGGGAGCCAGGGGGAAGCTCACCAAGTACTATGTGCATGTATGTCCCTATCACTCTGCACTACATTATAATGTGAGACTACAATGCACCAATAAGAGTAAATGAGTATGTGTGTGTGTGTGTGTGTGTGTGTGTGTGTGTGTGTGTGTGTAGCAGCAATTTGACTAGTAGACTGGGAAGAGGAACCAGTAGCCCAAAATTTGAGCCAGAGAATGTGGGAGGGATAACAAGAAGAGTGTGTGTCAAGGATACATTTGTTCTTTCCCACCACTCCAATCTTTTGAGTAGGCATTGTTCTTTCATATTTTCTCTATTTTCAGATGCTAATTTTGACACTGTGTATTTCTAGAAGTTTGTTCTTTTAACTAGGTTTTCAAATACATGCACACATAATTATTCATTATATTTGTATCTTTATAAAAATTTGCCATGTTTTACAGATGTTTATATTTTTCTTTTTTATTTGCTTACTATATATTTCTTCTTTTCATCTTGATCTGTTCAACCACAGGTTTATCTGTTATATTTGTTTTTACAAAGAACATACTTCTTTTTAATTATCCTGCTTTCCTGTAATACTCCATTGGTTTCTGGTCTCGTTTTTATTGTTTCTTTTTTTTTCTTTAAGTGTACTCTGTTTCTATTTTTCTGCCTACTGAGTTGAACATTTACCTCATGTACCTCCAGCCTTTCTTATGTTTTGATAATTACAGTCAAAGCTTTATTATTCCCTTCTCGGTACCCTCTAGGAACATATGACACATTTGAAATACACTGCTTTCATTTATTTGGCTGTAACAGTTTGCAATTTCACTTTTGATTTCCTCTTTAACCCATGGGTTATTTAGAAACACAGGTTATTATAGAAACCATAATATATAGCTCTTACCCACATGTTAAATGCATTCTATTGTTATTAACTTCCAATTTTATGGCATTGTGGTCAAAGACCATATTGTGTATGTTGTTGATTCTTTGAATTTATTAAAATTCCTTTGTGGCTTTGAGATATGATTGATTTTGAGGAATGGTTCACGTGGGCTAAAGAAGAAATGTGTTCTCTGCTTACTCAATCAAACATGGTATCTGGGGTCTTCAGACTTTCTAAAGGCTTGCTGTTCCTTTTTTTTAATAAAACAGCTGTTTGAGATATAATTATATACCATAATATCCACATTTTTAAGTGTACAATTCTGTAGTTTTTAGTTCAGAGTTGCTCAAACATCACTTCTCCATAATTTTCCTCACTCAGAAAGAAAGCTGTACACTCACTCACCTATACAAACACTCTCATTCCCTCCTAGGCACCAAACTCTAGCCAGCACTACTCTACTCTCAGTCCTTATGGGTTTGCTTATACTGGACAAATCTTATAAATGGATTCTTACAACATGAGGCCTTTTGTGTCTAGCTTGTTCCACTTAGGATAATGTTTGCAAGGTTTATCCATGTAGTAGTGTGTACTGATATTTCACTTTTTATTTTCAAATAATATTCCATTGCATGGATATGCCGCATTTGGTTTATCCAGTCATCAGTCCATGGACATGTAGGCTGTTTCTGTACGTTAGTTCTTATGAATAATACTCCTAGGAACATTTGTGTACAAGTTTTTATCTGGACACATACCCTAGTTCTATTGGGTATGTGTCCAGGAGTGGAACAGATGAATCCTATAGTAACTGTAGGTTTAACATTTTAAAGAACTGCCAACCTGTTCTCCAAAGTGACTTCACCATTTTATACTTTGTTCAACAACATTTCGGTTTCCAGTTTCTCAACATCCCAGACAATGTTTGATTTTAGCCACCCAGTGGGTGGGAAGTGGTATAGCATTGTAGCTCAGATTTGTATTTCCCTAATCATTAATGATACAATTTGGATATTTTCTTTAATGAAATGTCTTATCTGAACCCTGACACATTTTTAATTGGGATATTTGTCTTTTTATTATTGATTTGTAAGAGTTTTTTATATGTTCTGGATATAATTCCTTTATCATATTTAATTTTCTAACATTTTCTCTCCTACTGTGGATTGTCTTTTCACTTTCTTTTTTTTTCTTCTTCTTTTTTTTTTTTTTTTGCAGTACCAGGGATTGAACTCAGGGGCTTTACACCCCCGGCCCTATTTTTTTATACTTTATTTTGAAACCGGGTCTCACGAAGTTGCAGAGGGCTTCACTAGATAGATAGATAGAGAGAGAAAGAGAGAGAAAGAGAGAGAGAGAGAGCTGAGGCTGGCCGCAAACCCGGATCCTCCGGTCTCTGCCTCCCAAAGTACTGGGATTACAAGCGTGCACCACCACGCCCGGCTCTTTTCACTTTCTTGATAAATTGGCTATAGCACAAAACTTTTAAATTTTGATGTGATCTATTTTTTTTAGTGGCTAGTGTTTTTGGAATTGTATCTAGAAACAATGGATTAACCCAATTTACTCCTAAGTTTTCTTTGAAGAATTTTATAGACTTAGCTCTTACATTTAGGACTGTGATCTTTTTTTTAATGTTTAGCTAGCATTTGAAAAATAAACTATAAAAATATTTGGGATGGATTTACATATACAGAAAAATTCTGAAGATAATTCAGAGTCCCAATATATCCCACAACATATCTTCCTATTATCAACATCCTGCACTGCTGTCGCTATAATTAAGAAACCAATATTAATTCATTGTTATTAACTAAAGTCTATACATTACTCGGATTTCCTTTTTTCATCTGACGTCCTTTTTCTGTTCCAGGATCTCATGCAGAACACCACATTTCATCCAGTCACTGTGTTCCCTCGGGCTCCTCTTGGCTAGGACTCTTTTGTAGACCTTCATTATTTTTCATGACTTTGACAATTTTGAAAAAGTACTGGCCCGGTATGTTGTAGAATGTGCTTCGAACTGGGAGTTGTCTGATGTTCCTCTCAGGATCAGACTGGGGTTATGGATTGGGGGGAGGAAAACCACTGGGGTCAAGGGCTGCTTTTATCTGTTGATATGGCTTTGGATATATATGGTAGAGGAATTGTCAGGTTTTTCTACTATAAGTGTTCAGTTTTCCCCTTTTCCATACTGCACTCTTTTGAAAGAAGTCATTATGAATGACACAGACTTAGAAGTGGAGAATTACGTTCCACCACTTTGATAGCAGAATATTTAAGTAATTTATTTAAAATTCTGCCAGGCGTGGTGGCGCACGCTTGTAATCCCAGTACTTTGGGAGGTGGAGACCAGAGGATCCAGGTTCGCGGCCAGCCTCAGCACGCATGCGCACGCGCGATCGATTGATTGATCGACTCTCTCTCTCTCTCTCTCTCTCTCTCTCTCTACCTAGCGAGGCCCTCCGCAACTTTGTGAGATCCGGTTTCAAAAATAAAGCATAAAAAAAAATATGGCCAGGGGTGTAGCGCGGAGGTAGAACGCCCCTGTGTTCAATCCCCGGTACCACAAAAAAAATCAATCAATCAATAAATAAAAATAAAATAAAATAAAATTCTTCTGCATAAGACATTTTCTACGATTTGTCTTCTAAGAATATTAATAACAGCCGGCTCTTCTATCACACATATGATATACTAAGTTCTGTGTCATTTCTCACATATATGTACATATACAAATACATGTGTGACATGCCTTTTCATTTTGTTTGATATTAAAATATAACTATTTCAGATTTATTTTGTTTCATAGTTTCCTACTAGTTCTTTCCCCATATTTTTATCTTCAACCTTTTTTTTATCTGTAGTTTTAAGTTTAAAAGCAAAAGTTGAATTTCAAAATCTTGTCTGTGTTTTTCTTTGATGTGTATATAACCCATTTTTATTATAATATCAATTAACTAGGATTTGTTTCCACCACCTTTTTTATTTGTTTCTAAATACAATGCTTATTAATTAGATCAATGGTTCTTTTTTCCTCCCTCCTTCCCACTCTTCTCTCTCTTTCCTCCCTTTACTCCCCATAGCCTGTTTAAACATGTGTATTTCATTGTATTTCTTTGATCGTTACAATTTACTTATTAAACATATAATCCACTTTTCCTGGTCAATGTCTCTATTTTTCTAATATATATGTCTCTGTATTTCATAGAAACTTGGCCAACTTTAAAAAATAATTATTGACACATATAAGTTGTATAAATTGATGGGATTCACTGTGACATCTCCATTCATGCAGACATCATGCACTAGTAGTGTCCAAACACCTCCTTCTACTCTATTCCTTCCCCTTCCCCAAATACCCTTTCCAGTCCCTAAAAGTGCCTCTCAATTTCTTTTATCTCCTTTTGACCTCTACTATAATTCATCTCACCAATGTTCGTGTGACATAAAGTTGTAGATTAAGTGTTGTGGACATATATATTTCCTTTAAATAAACGTTTACTAAAACAAATAATCTTTACTAAGGCCTTTATTTACGCCTGCTTTCATAATAATTGCTTCCTGTGCACTAATCTATATTCTCTTTAAAGAATATACTCTAAAAATAATTCAGATTAGGTCTATAAGTGTCAAAGTAAAAAGGTTTTAATTTCACCCTATCATTTAAATCACATATTTTCTGAAATATCTAGAAGCAGTTCCTTCTATCATCTCCAAACAATACATGACCCCACAGTTGTTTTTGAGAAATGTTTATGCCATTTCTGATGCCTGTGTCTTTGTAAGTGATTTGCTTCTCCTCTCTGGAAGCTCTTTGTTGTTAAATTTTACTTTGATATGTCTGGATTATGGTTTTATTTATTTGTGTATTAGGTGCTGTTCACACCCTGAAGCTATTTTCCATCTAAGGTTATATGCTTTCTTTAGTTCTGGAAATGCTCATTATAAGATTATTTTCCTAATTTTTTTCCTGTTTCATTCTAGGATTCGTACTAGATGAAAAGGATTCCTACTGTATGAATTCTCATTTGATCTTCTTTCTCAAAATTTTAAAAATATTTTCTATTTTATGCTATCCCTTTAATCTAGAAAATCTTCTTAAAATATTTTTTCAGACCATAAATTAATTCTCTGCCTAGTCTGCTATTAAATTTTTCTATTGAAATTTTTATTTTAATAATTATATTTTTTCAATCCAATATCTTCAGCTGGTTCTGTTCTTTTTCTAAGTTTGCAATATATTTCCCTAAGGGTGTGTGTGTGTGCATGCGTGCGTGTGTGTGTGCACACAGCATATATTTTATTGTGTGAGTGAACAGAATATATATTACGCTATTCAAAGTTTCTGTTCTTTATGCTCCATTAGTTCAGTTTTCTTTAGAGTATTTTTGTTGCCTTGTATTATTGTCACACTCTAAATATTTGGCAATGGAAACATTTTACTTTTATCAGTATTCCTTTTACAGGATCAGCTTCTGTACATTTTAACTTTTTTATATTTTTTTCAAGTTACTTTTTAAAATTTATTGGTGCATTGTAATCATACATCTTGATGGGTTTCAGAGTGGTAGAAGTATACATGCACACATCAGTCAATTAGCCCTACCCCAATTTCCACCCCCATTCCCTCCCCCTTCCCTCCTTCTCGTGCTCTGCATAGTAGTTGACTTTGATAAGTTTGTGTATGTACATCCTGTGAACTAGGGTGTTTCCATCTTCCCCCCTCCCATCTCCCTCAGTTAGGTCACCTTCTTTATTCATCTAAGGTTTTCTCTATTTTTGTCTGGAGTCCCTCCTATGCTCTATTCTCCCTAGCTTCCACGTATTAGTGATTTTTCATGTTTTGTGACTGACTAATCTCACTTAGCACAATATTCACAATTGCCAAACTATGGAACCAGCCAAGATGTCCATTAACATATGAATGGGTTACAAAACTATGGGATATATACACAATGGAATTTTACACAGCCATAAAGAAGAACAAAATTACATCATTTGCAGGGAAATAGATGGAATTAGAGAACATTTTACCTTCTAATCTGGGAAGGGTGAAGTCTAATTCTTGTCTAGTCCACCTGTGGATCTGAGGAAGAGGAGTTCTATCTCTAAGTGGACTACCTGTAGATCTAGATCTCACCTGCTTTACCTCTTCCATCTACTTTTATCTGGACATACAGAGCCCCATGACCTCAACTGTCCCATCATCTCAGGCTCTCTTTATCCAGAAAGTCTTTAGGCCCATGTTGGAGGATATCAGAAACATCATATAGCCTAGGCAGATAGAAGGATATACCATTTGGATTTTTTTGAGTAGTACCCTCTGCGATATGGGAAGAACCCTCTGTGTTCATGGGAAGTTCTCCAATTATAACATCCTTATTGTTCACTGTTCCCCTTTAGAATGTGAATTCCAGTGGGAGGGAATTTTTGTATTGTTTGGTAATATCTTCAGTACTTAGGACAATGACTGGCATAGAGCAGTCATAGAAGTATGTGTTAGATGTATAAACACAGTGGTCAGCTACCTAGTCCAGGTAGGCTCTGGCCTGCCTTGATATGACTCATTTATATCCAGCTTTATTACAGCCTTCTTTTTTTTTGCGGTACTGGGGATTGAACCCAGGGGCGTTCTACCTCCGAGCTACACCCCCAGCCCTATTTCTTATTCTTTATTTTGAAACAGGGTCTCACTAAGTTGCGGAGGGCCTCACTAAGTAGCTGAGGCTGGCTGCAAACCTGGATCCTCCAGTCTCAGCCTCCCAAGTACTGGGATTAAAAGCATGCGCCACCATGCCCAGCTTATTACAGTCTTCTTGGTCATACTACTGATGGGGAGGATCTAATAACCCAGGCTAAGGCTTCAAGGCAGTGTATGGTTGTTTATTCCAATCCCCTTCTTTCTAGGAATCTGGAAGCCTCAAGTTCCGGTTAATGCCAGCCAAGTTTTGTACTATTGGAATTACACTCTATTGGAGTTACACTCATGATGTTCCCTCCTAGATCATATTGTCCAGGCTGTGCTGCCCAAAATATCTTGAGAGAGATTATGTTTTACAGTAAACGCTTTAATAACCAGAAAAAGTACCTAGAAGTACACCCTAAATGTATAGAATAGAAAATCTACTAATTAGTAACAGTCATGTGTTATCAGTATCAGGTAGGATGTACTGTACATAATTGTACATGCTGTACTTTTATAGGATTGGCAGCGTGTGATGATTGTTTACACTATCATCCTCACAAACACATGAGTAATGTGATACCCTGTAATTCCATGACAGCTATGATGTCACTTGGTGAGAGGAATTTTCAGCTCTACTCTAACCTGATGGTACCAAAATGGTGTGCAGTTGGTCACAGACTGACACAGCAGTACACAGCACATGCCTATTTTCCAGTATCTCCTGGGTTTGATGTGGAAGTCAAAGTCAGCAGCCAGTGCTTAGTTTGTCTTCTTGATGAGAAACACAAACTAAAGATAAACGTTTGATGTGAATTTAAGTAACTTGAGTAAAACATGAATTAATTCTAATAAAAAACTAAGTTATTTTTGAGGTAATATGGCAAAAATTGTGGTGTTCATGTAAGGGAGCATGAGCCTATGACAAATTATGGATTTGCTAGGCAAATAAACTCATGCCTTGAACATAGTAGGCACTCAAATACCTGTTGGTTATGAATGGAATGAATAAATTATGCTTTATCAACTAATATGAATCCCTGCCACATTGAAGACCTTGTTACTCCAAGCATGTGACAGAGGGAAGCCAGGAATAAAAGAAGAATGCAGAAGAGGGAGACAGAGAGGGAGACCAGCTTTTTCAACCTTAAAATTTTGTTAAAACTAGATTCCTTCACAGCAATTGAGAAAAAGACAAATGTTAAAAGCTCTGACAGGCTGAGGCAAAGCCAAGGGGAATTGGGATATTGGATTGATTTTTTAATTGGTCAAGAGTAGCACAAAACAAATATAAAGATCTCAGCATTGACAGGAGCGAGCAACTCAGCACACTGAGCTGTGTACTGATGAAGAGCCACCATCAACAACTCCCGGACCACTCTGCTCTGTCTGTTATGTCCAGTACCTATAATGCCGTTTCTCTCCCCTGCAAGAAACATGAATCCAAATGGGGGATCCCCAAAACTAGACATTAGAGGCCACTTAAAATCTCCATTTGTATGAGTGAGATGTGATAAATAGATGAGCCACACAGAAAGCAGAAGGGAAAAGTCTCAGTGCTACCAGTGGACTTAGGAATGAATTTTGTAGGTTGCTATATGTATAGAGCCAGATCTCTCCTTCATCATCCTGGTTTAGTCAATTCCGGTTACCATATTACCCATGCAAACAAAAATTTCATAAGACTGTATTTTAAGCCAGGTATGGTGGCACATGCCTGTAAGTCCAGTACTTGGGAAGCTGAGACAAGAGGATTGCAGGTTCAAGGACAGCCTCAAGTCACCTAATGAGACTCTCAACAACCTAGTGAGACCCTGTTTCAAAAACAAAAATAAAAAGGGCTGGGGGTGTAGCTTAGAGGTACAAAGCCCCCAGGTTCAATCACTAGTACCACCAAAAAAGAAAAAAAAGGTTGTGTTTTATGATGTACATATGCAAATTTATCAATGCCAATTACAATGTCCTGCATGGTGAGGGTGAGGGAACAGAGGGAGCTGAGAAAGAGTGCATGTATGCCTCTATCACTCTGAACTTTATCATGATGTATGATTACAATGTACCAATAAAAAGAGCTTCTAAATGCTGAGTCTAAGATTTTTTTTTTTTTTTTTTTTTTTTTGCAGTACCAGGGATTGAACCCAGGGGCGTTCTACCTCCGCGCTACACCCCCGGCCCTATTTTTTTTATACTTTATTTTGAAACCGGGTCTCACGAAGTTGCGGAGGGCCTCACTAAGAAGAGAGAGAGAGAGAGAGAGAGAGACAGAGACAGAGACAGAGACAGAGAGCTGAGGCTGGCCACGAAACTGGATCCTCCGGTCTCCGCCTCCCAAAGTACTGGGATTACAAGCATGCGCCACCACGCCCGGCTTGAGTCTAAGAATATTGAAAGTTGAAATGATGAGGAAACATTTTAACTCCAGGATGTCATCTCACCCTGCACATTCTTTTCTTTTTCTGTTGCATTGATAAATTCATGCCTGTCGCCGGCTCCATGCTTGGTGTAGTTTCTAACTTCTATGGCTGGAAGAAGGGAGAGATGGCGTACTAACTAATGGCAGGTACAGACCACTGCAAATGAGCAAGGGACTGAGCTGCTGGTAGACAGAGCAGTAGGCTCAATGTCAGAGACCTGGTTTGCTAATGACCTCTATGACCTTGGGCATTCTGTTCATCTCAAGCTCAGTAAAGTCATAAATTCAGGGAGGCAGGCAGATTAGGTCATTTCTGAGGACCTTTTTATTACACTTATAAAATATTTGCCAGTGTTCCTACCACATGGACTTCATCATTAGGAAAATTAGAGATGAGGCAAAGGATTTCATGGTTATTTTACACATTGCTAACCTTGGGAGCCATTCTGGTTCTGAAGATTACTTTTCCAACTTGTGTTTCTGAGATCCAAGTAGACCTCTTGACCCGCTGAGCTGCAGTCAAATAAATAGCAGAAATGTTCACTTGAAAACACAATTTTTCAGTGCTCTGCCAGAAGGAAACCTGGAATGTGGTATTTAAGCTTTGCTAGACAGGATCCAACTCAAGGGAATCTGTTAGGCATTGTGAAGAAATTCCACCTTAGGTGGACAGTTTGAGAATAGCTTGATGGGAAATAAAAGATATGACTGGACCAAACCTTAGGAATACGTTTCCTTCAGGGTAGTTAGGAAAAATGACTGAGCACCAACTGCTGTGTGCATGTATGTCACTATCACTATTTACTACATTATGATGTGAGACTATAAGACTGTAATGCTCCAATAAAAGTATAAAAACAAAATAAAATAAAATTATATACCAAGTTAATCCATTAAAAATGACTGGGAATAACCTGTGATTTGCTAAAATATGATCTCCAGAATTGATCCCATGGCAACTGAGAGCAAAATGGAAAAATTTTATTACATCAGGTGCAGTTTATACTTTGGAAATTTTTCTTTCCTGCGAATGTAAACAGGATTACAGCCTTAGTGTAACCTAGTCAGGGAGAGCATTCTCTAGTTTCCTCCACTTGGACAACCAGTTAAGTTGTCCATTCCAAATTTAGACAGAGGCTTGAAATAGGCATAATTAGAGTCAAAGGGATTGGGTTATTGAGTGAATTTTCCACTTACCAGCGTATGTTTTGGAAAGCAGTGAGTTCCATCATTAAGCTGGTATTTTGTTAAGTGAGGTGGAAAGCTGAATTAGGGCAGGAGCAGGAAGCTGTGCTGATGGCTCTGGGTTGCTACCAAAGCTAAGGAGAGGACCAAAGGTAGCAAGCAGCATTGGCAAATAAATTGGGAACTGAAAACATCTTCTAATTTAATGATGTGCCATTGTGATTTTCTTAGTGGAGAGATTAAAAATATCCATATTTATAGCAGCACAATTCACAATGAACAAATTATGGAACCAACAGAGATGCCCATCAAAAGGCAAATGGGTAAAGAAAATGTAGTATATATGCATAATGAAAGTTCACTCAGTCATAAAGATGAAAAAATTATGTCATCTGCAGGAAAATGGATGGAACTAGAGAACGTTATGCTAAGTGAGATCAGCCAGTCTCAGAAAGTCAAGGGTCATATGTTTTCTCTCATATGTGGAAGCTAGAGAGAAAATAAGAAACAAAAAGGACTTTAGTTAAATGAGAAGAGAAATCAGTATAATAGTAGAAAGGGATTGGGGTGGAGAGGGAGAGAAAGAGGGAGGGAGGGAGGGAATAAATAAGACTTGAAGAAGGGAACAATTCAAATAATGTTATGTCCATACATGAAGGTATCACTACCAATATCATTAACATGTATGGGGAGGGAGGAGGAGGGAGTGGGGTGGGATGTGGAGGGAAATATACCTAGTAATGTGGGCATGTATGAATGTATCACTTTGAATCTTACTGTGATGTATAATTACAATACACCAATAAGAGTTTTGTTTTTTAAAGTAATGATTCCCACTAATGATTTGGAGGTTTCAACCAAAGTTAAGATGAGGACCAACGGTGTTTGGAAGCTGTATCATGTAGGGAAGAGCATGTGAGGCAGTGCACCTGGCTTTGTCCTTAAAACTATATTTGGCTAAAAGCAAAATAAAAGAATAAAGCTTCTTCATAGTCCCCCCACCCTGGATAATAACAAGCAGGCAGTTTGGAAGATAAGATAGCAGTCTCTCTCAAATATAAACAAAGCAGGATCATTCTAGACAACTCAACACAGGTTCTCTCAAGTATAAACAAAACAGTGATCAAAGAAAAACAATATAATGATTAATATGATGATTATTTGCTTGGTCTGCTTCGGTCATCATGCTTACGCACGTCTCATGCTGACCCCTTCCCTCCCAACATTAGGTGACCAAATGTATAAAAGCGCTTGTCTGTGCAGCGGTTGGTGCTCAGACCTGAAGCTTTGCTTTCTGAGCCTTTATTAGTGAACAAAGAAACCTGTTTTCCAACTGGTTTCAGGTCTCTGTCTCCTGATTTTGGGGACTAGTTTTCCTGCAACACATGGACAATGGAAACTAGCCTTTAATCATGGCTCTTTCATGTACTGGTTTTGTAAGCTAAGGAAACAAACTTAGTAAATGTCTCTGAGTCTCAACTTCTTTAACTGTAGAATATGGATAATATGTGCAGTATGCATCATACAGATGTTATAAGAAACAACATTATTCAGTTGCTCCATGCCACATAGATAAGTAATTTAAATTCCATACCTAATATCTTTTCAGTGCAATGGAAAATACAAGTTGAGATGCTGTAAATTAATATTAAAAGAGAGTTTGGTGTTTAAACAATAAAAACTTGCTACAAATCATTTTATAAAGTAAATAATTCTACTCAAATATGGCCAGTGCCTTATTGTTCAAGTTTTTATTTTTATTTATTTATTTATTTTTTGCAGTACTGGGGATTGAACCCAGGGGCATTCTACCTCCAAGCTACACCCTCAGCCCTATTTTTTTATTCTTTATTTTGAAACAGTGTCTCACTAAATTGCAGAGGGCCTCACTAAGTAGCTGAGGCTGGCCGCAAACCCGGATCCTCCAGTCTCAGCCTCCCAAGTACTGGGATTACAAGCATGCACCACCACGCCTGGCTAAGTTTTGATTTTTATAAATGAGATTGTCTTAAAATGGGAACATACATCAACTTTGGGCACATGATTTGAAGAAGTGATGGCCTGAACCTTACTACATCAGAGATAGCTAGACCTGGTTATTGGTTC
The DNA here is from genome assembly GCA_004027185.1 of Glis glis. Classification (NCBI taxonomy): domain Eukaryota; kingdom Metazoa; phylum Chordata; class Mammalia; order Rodentia; family Gliridae; genus Glis; species Glis glis. The sequence goes on along the minus strand of PVJS01008089.1, from coordinate 38,563 downwards.
TATAATTTAGGACCATCTTTCAAGAAAGTTGCAATAAATGGCTCCACCAAAGACAAAATTACTCTAATGCTGCAAGATTAAAAATGATAGCATTATCTCTGTCTTTCCTCTAAAATAGGCTTAGATAAATGCCAAATCTGTCACATCTTTCCTAAACACATCACTACCCCAATTTAAGTTTTTCCTTTCTCTATATTCCCATAGCACTTTACTCTTACCATGGTCTCTATAACACACACCATAAAAGTTACTGTTTATTAGGTACCTGTTATATGCCAGATACTGTTCAAGTGTGTGACATATAATAAACATTTCAATCATCTCTCTAAATCCAAGAGGCAGGTGCTACTATTGTTCCCATTTTATTGGTGGTGAAACGAAGGCACAGAGGAGCTGGGCCACTTGGCCAGTGTTCTACAACTGGTAAGCAGAGTAACCAAGGTCTGAAGACAGATGACTTGTTTCTGGGATGTCTGCTCAAGCCAAATCAAGCTGTGTTTCATCTCTCGACTAAGTATTGGAGAATCAATCCATTTTAACTATTAGAGTTACTTTGTGAGTTCTTACAGTCAAAGCAAGATCTGGAAGAGAAGGTAATCCTGATGATGCAGAAATAATCATTAAAAGAAACAGAGTGTGGCAAGAGAAAGGAATTTTCCCCTTCGAGGTTTTTTCTAAAGGTGACAGTGGAATGAGAACAGAAGTCTAGAATGCCAATATGCTGATAAGTTGCTTGGCAATGCTGAACAAATTTATCACCAATTGCATCTCCGTATGTTAAATATGAAAGATAACAAAACCATCGAACATGGCCCACTTGCTCTAAAGGAAGGAGCTCCATACCCCCACCCATACCTCAGTTGTTACGGTAGCATAAGGCCCCTTGAGAAATGGTTTATGCTTCCCTTTCCAGTCTTGTATTTCCCCCCTTTCCTTTCAAATCCTACACTCTCACCATATTGAAGTGGAATCACTGGCCTGCAAATGCTCAGGTCCCTCCCCGCTGCAGGTCATGGTGCCTGCTGTTCCCTGTATGGGGCCCACCCCACCCTGGGTTAATTCTTGCTCATCACCCAGAGGACGAACAGAGCATTATTTCCGAGGGCCACTTCCTTGGGTCTCAGGACAGGGATGGGGCTTTGCCTCTCTTTCCCTTTCTACCCTGCACAGCTTCTATCAAAGAATGGATCACCTGGCCTGTTTTTCCTGGGTGGTTAGCTGCTAGTCTCTGCTGCTCAGCAGTTAGCCCTACAAGGACAGGGATTACAGACATTTCATTCCCAGCAATTCCCTGGTACCTGATCTCCTGCCTGGATGGTAGACACAATGAGCACAGACTTGGGAATCTCGGTTCCACCAATTACTAGCCATGGAACTCTGGATGAATTATTTGCATTCTCTGGGCTTCACTTTTTTTTGTATAATGAAATAATAACAGCACCTACCTCCTAAGTTTTTGGTGAGAATCAAGTGATACAATGCAAGTAAAAGCTTAAACACAGTGCCTGGCACAGAAAAAAAAAACATATATGGCTGCTATTATATTGGGAACAATAATGGGTCTATTGGCATAGGCTTTCTACTCATGCCAAATAGTTGGAAACCATGGTTACCTTGGGCTATTTTATCACTTTAGGGAGATTTAGAGATTGTGATTCTTAGATGTCAGTTCTAATTTTTGACCTCAGCATGATGCCAGCACATGCTGTCTGAGCTGGGGGACATTTAAAGGGGCCCCCACCTAAATACTGCTACTCTTACCCATTCTTCTTCTGGCCCAGTTGCTGTCTCCCGTGAACCCTGGGTTTCAAGTATCACATCAGCACTTTCTCTGCTGACAGCACTGCAAGCTCAGGGATACTGCTCCTTGGGGCATTGTTGGCCGCTTCTGGTAAACAGTGTTCAATGTGTTTGCTTTAGTTCTGCAAAGAAGCCAGGGAGGAATTGGCTTTGACACCCTGGGGAGCTTCATAGGCAGAGGCAAGAGTTGAGGGAAGAGGGTTGGATTTGCTATTTTTTTCTTCTTTGAGAATAAATTTTTTGCCATTCCAAATTAAAGTTATAGAAAGCTTATGCTCCTTCTCTCTCTCCCCCCCACACACCTTTGTGGATGACTCTCTTTCTCTCTGCATTCCCCCTCTTTATTATCACAGCCACTGATACTCAGAACCCCTAGGAATACCTCCACCTTGATATCGTGGACCCCCTAATTGCTGATGGAGGTTGGCAGGGGTATGGCAGGGTGTGTCTCTGAGATACATCTATATGTTCTGTCTCCTGTCCCCAAAACAGACCTTTTATAAGCCATTGCTTTATGACTCTGATTCTGGCTTCTCTCTGCCTTAGTTGTTAGTGTGTACATTTGGTATTCCCCAACCCACCCTAGGCATTATAATCGCTTACTTGAAATTGGCTTTCAAAATAAAGAGGAAATAGCATGGACTGGAGGCTAAAAAGCTGAACCCCACTTGGGTTCTATTTTTATATTGTTATAGGACCTTGAACAAATGACTTTGCCTTATAGGTTCTTAGCCTCCCAATCTGTAACATCAGCAAACTGGAATAATTTGTTCCCTGGGAATTTTCTTTTAAATGTTATAATTAATGGTGGAAATATAAGGCTCTTAGAAGGTTGATAGGTATGTATCCAGGACAGGAGAACTTCCTGAAAATCCATGACCAGTTCACAAGCATCTCTTAAGAACTGGGTCAATGTGAGGCTACCCTAAAAGTCTGGCTGAGTCACACCATGCTCACCACTGCCTAACTGTGTCCACAAGAGACTGGGATAAAAGGACAGAACACCCACCATGGAGTTTTTTTTCTCCAATTTTCTCACTGAAGTAACTCCAACAGATTATGTACTTCAGAGAGTCAGGGGTGTAGACCAAATTAACATGCTGTGAGGCTGGAAGTCTGTTCATGTCTCATATTTTATCTTTAAATTTATGTGAATCTTATATTTTATTCCAAGATATTCATTGGAATAAAAACAATGCTTAAAATTATTTACCACAAAGTGGAATTGATGGTTCAAAACTATATGCTGAATTGGGTGCCCTGGGTATTCTCTTGAGGTGTATGTCCTACAATTTGAGAAGCATACATTTATCAACAATATCAATTTATGGAGTTCACTATAAGCCAGATACTACTAGAAATGCTTTTCAATTGGGAGGCGGAGACCGGAGGATCCGGGTTCGCGGCCAGCCTCAGCTCTCTCGCTCTCTCTCTCTCTCTCTCCCTAGTGAGGCCCTCCGCAACTTCGTGAGACCCAGTTTCAAAATAAAGTATAAAAAATAGGGCCAGGAGCGTAGCGCGGAGGTAGAACGCCCCTGTGTTCAATCCCTGGTACCGCAAAAAAAAAAAAAAATGCTTTTCAAGAAGGAGCTACCTTTTTTTTACTTTTGGTGCTGGGGATTAAACCTAGTAGCATTCTACCTCTGAGCTACACCACCAGCCCTACTTTATTTTATTTTATTTATTTTGAAACAGGGCCTCACTAAGTAAGTTGCTAAGACTGGCCATGAATCTGCAATTCTCCTGTTGCAGCTTTCCAAGTACTGAGATTACAAACTTGGGCCACCATACCCAGCAGGATCTACCTTTTGATCACAGGAAGTTTTAGAGTAGGTAAGGTAGAAAAACAGAGAATATTGTTTCAATAATGTCTTTCTTTTTCTATGTATAATAGGAATAACAGCAATAACAGCAATAACCCCAAAGATAAATGTAACGACTAGAGAAGATGAAATATATGAAAAAATATAGGAAAGAAGATGAAATATAGGAAAAATATATGGAAACACTGTGTACATGATAGCTATCCATGTTAGCTAACACTAACCTCTACCAGAACATCTAGAATACCCAAACAGACAAAGACGATGATTAAATTCAGCCAAGAGATCTGAGGTTGGATAAAGTTCTCATGAATTCAAAAGTTCCTTAGAAAATATAGGGAGCTTAAGGAGATGGTGTAGTCCTGGGAATAAAACAGACTATATTGAACAAAGACCCAAATATATCTTTGTAAAATTAAGTTTTTCCAATTTACAGTTGGGCAGGTATCCGGAGTAGACTATCATTGACTCCATTAATTTTCAATTCTGTTTTTCACATCCATTATCAGAAATTGTTTTAGAAAATACACCCCACTCTCCAGGAAAAGAATTCTACCCATATATGATAACTCAATAAAGCTTTTTATTTTTTCCCAATTGATCAATGTGACTCTCATGCTCCAAAATCATAATAATTCTTTTTGTTCTTTATGATATTGGTTATCTTTATCTTTTATGTAATGCTAGTTTTAAATTCAGACATGAATCCTACACATTTTATGCAAAAAAATGCAATTTAAAAGAAAGCAAGATAGTAAGAGAGGAGACTGTTTATAAATATACATTAAAAGAAAAATTACTTCCAAAGACACAATTTGAGTTCTTCTCAAAGAGATCCAGTTTCTAAAACCCAAAGAGATTAGGAAGCAGCCTACTGGTTTATATTCTCTATGAGAGCAGATATATAAGTGGTCAGAGATCTGGCATGCTAACACGGATCACATAGAGTGAATTTTGACTCGTGATCTTTTGCCTTTTGGGATTCATTTTCTTTATTACTTGGAATAGGGCTGACTCCAGGATCAGGTTTCTATAAACAAATATGTGCTGCAAATGTGGGGGCAGATGATCTCACACCACCAGAGCCCCATAACCTTTCCTCATTCTAATAGAGATCAATTCCATTCATTTTCTGTCAGTCTCTATGAATATCTAGCATGATTAATGAGTGTCATGAAAATATTGCTTAGATGACTCTACATGTACATACCCCCCACACACATACTTTTAGTTATATATTTTGCTTATTTCCAAAATAGTTATCCCGGTGACTACTACACTTATCCCAATAATGTAGGTATCATCCATAAATTTTTCTTATTTGTTTGTGTGTGGTACTGGGAATTGAACCCAGGGGCATTCTACCTCTGAGATACACCACAGCCCTTTATTTTTTTTAAATTTTCAAACAGGGTCTCTCTAGTTTCTGAGAGCCTAAGTTGCTGAGGCTGGCTTTGAACCTGTGATCTTCCTCTCTCAGCTACTCAAGTACTGGGATTACAGGTGGGTGCCACCATGTTTAGATTATTATTCACTTTTGATGATAGGCTTTGCAATTTACTTGAAAATAATAGCATTTATTAGCCCCATAAACCTAACTGAGCTTTTCAAACATACTTTTAGGCAAACAAACAGAGAAGGCATTGGAAGCCAATGAATAATCAGTTTATTCTCCCACAGGCTTCTCTAAAAACCTCTGTGGAGCACTCAGGTTGTGTGTGTGTGGGGGGGGCAGTGTGAAATCCCTGGAGAAAAGACATCATGTACATTTTGGAAATGGTAGAATTCCTTTAGGGAAAGTTAAAGTATCTCATTAAGGAACAAAGTAAGTATTTTACTGTATACTCATTTTTATTATCCCCCAATTTTCTATGATAAAAATTTTTTCATACACAATACAGTGAACACGCACATATGATCTACCTACATTCAATGAGGGTTAAACATTGTGTGCTTTTGGATTCTTTAAAATAAATTATAAATATCACATTTTAAGCCGGGCGTGGTGGCGTACGCTTGTAATCCCAGTACTTTGGGAGGCGGAGACCGGAGGATCCAGGTTCACGGCCAGCCTCAGCTCATGCTCTCTCTCTTTCTCTCTCTCTCTCTCTCTCTTTCTCTCTCTCTCTACTTAGTGAGGCCCTCCGCAACCTCGTGAGACCCAGTTTCAAAATAAAGTATAGAAAACAGGGCCGGGGGTGTAGCGGGGAGGTAGAATGCCCCTGGCTTCAATCCTCAGTACCACACACACACACAAAAAAATCACATTTTACCTTAAATACTTCTTCCTAAATCACCCATGAATAAAAATGTTATTCATAATGTAAAATCATTATCACACATAAATTAATAACTCTATGAAATAACATTCATTTCATATGCTAATATGCCCAATTGTCCTATGAATGTCTATAATGATTATAACTTTCTTTCTTTCTCTCAAACACACACACTTTCACTTACTGAACCAAGATCTTATCAAAGTTAATGCATCCCCCTTGATTTTATGACCCTTTAATAACTTTTGCTAGATTTAACAACAGCCCCCCATTTTTTCAGTGTTGACCTTTTTGAAGAATTCAAGTCATTTTTCCTTTTTTACAAGTATCTCACATTCAAGATTTGTTTCACTCTTTCTTCATTTCTTTTAGTAAGTGCTTCTATAGCCTTTCTCCTGTATATACCAGACATTAGAACTAGAGGCTAGTTGAATTTGGGTTATTCATTGGAAATAAGAACATGTCACAGGATCACAATAGGAAACTTAAAAGATTGTAGAAGGTCAAGGAGTCCCATCATTGCTGAAACAAAATTTGATCACGTGGTTAAACAATGACCACTGGATTTCTCCATGTCAAAGTACATATTCCCCTTTGGAGTCATTCTTTGGCATGATATGAAAACATTCTTCTTCAATACACTTCCACATAGTAGTTTTAGCATCCACATTTGTCCCTTGTCCAATCAACTCTTTACACTGGAATTTCCAAAGTAGTGACAATCAAATTCTATTATTTCTACATGTATTAGCCAGCATTTATCTCTTATAATTATCTATTAATACATAATATAATCTATTATATAATTATCTATTATTCACTATGATGCTTAAATTTTCCTAAATATGGTTAATAGGAGCATGCTTAAACTAGTTCTTGTCTTTCTGATATGTCTACATTAATGTTTGAGCACTTCCTTGATTTTCAGTATAATCAAAGTCACAGCTCATACTTTGTTTTCCTGTCAACCTGTGGTTTTTAACATGCCCACATATTTTTTTACATTACTTCCATCAAAAGAAGGATTCTGGTTTTCTTCCTGTTGAATATGAGTTGGCCTTAGTGACTCACTTCTAACAAAGAGAATGCAGTGAAAATAATACTGTATAACTTCTAAGACTTGTTTATGAGACACAGCTTATGCCTGACTTTGCCTTTCTTAAGACATATGCCTTGAGAATCCTGAGCCAACAAGTAAGAAGTCTGTTCATCCTGAAGCCACCAATATAGAGATCACGTGGAGGTGAAAGAGAACCTCAGCTCTTCCATCCCCAGCTGATTGGGTCTTCCTGGCATCACTTCCCAGACATGTGAGCAAGCTTTCAAGTGATGCCAGAATTGAGACTAAGATTTATCGTGGTTGGCAATGAGTAGACCCGAGATGAACTGTTTCTGCCAAGTCCTGACCAAATCACAGATTCAGGAGCAACACTGATGCTCTCGTTTTGTAAGCTACTAAGTTTTGGGGTCATTTATTACACAGCAATAGGTAAGTAGGACAACCTGAAATCAGTCAATTTTCCAAGGAGCTCTGTTTCTTTTCTTTTAGTGGGAAATGGTATTAGAAATAAGATTTGGGGGAGTGAAGGAGGGCTGCTGGCAGGACCGCCGGGTTTGGCAGTGGAGAACGTGGGCAGCTATCCCCTTGAGCAAGCCCATGTTTTTATCACATGCTGGCTGAAGCTCCTAACATTGCTGAAATGGATGAACAGAAAATTCCAGTGAAGCGCCAGCGCTTGCTCAGGAACCAGTACAAGAGGCTCCAAAAGGAAGGAAAAGGAAAACCACAACAACAGAACCAAAAAAATCAGTGGAACCCAAAAAAGTTGCCCAGTCAAAAAAAAAATCTGGCAAGTCTCTAAAATCAAAAGAAAACAAGAAAATATTACAGACACTTTTAATAAAGTGAAAAGAAAAGTAGACTGTTTTAATGGTGTTTCTGAAAATGAGCTTTTGACCAAGACTCTCCATGATATTTGACCTTCAATCTGGACATTGTAATTATTGGCATTAACCTAGCACTAATGGCTACTTACAAAGGGCATCATTACCCTGGACCTGGAAACCATTTTGGAAGTGCCTGGTTAAGTGGGGGCTCAGTGAGGTTCAGCTGAATCACATGGATGATCACACTTTCCCAGGGAAGTATGGTATTGGATTTACCAACATGGTGGAAAGGATGACTCCAGGCAGCAAAGATCTTTCCAGTGAAGCATTTCATGAAGGAGGATGTATTCTAGTATAGAAATTATAGAAATATCAGCCACTAATAGCGGTGCTTAATGGAAAATGTATTTATGACATTTTTAGTAAAGAAGTCTTTGGAGTAAAGGTTAAGAATGTGGAATTTTGGCTTCAACCTCATAAGATTCCAGACACAGAAAGTCTGCTATGTCATGCCATCATCCAGTGTGCAATATGATCAGTTGTGATCAGTTTCCCCGAGGCTGGGACCAAGTTCATTACTACATTAGGCTGAAGGACTTGAGAGATCAGCTGAGAGGCATCGAGTGCAACACTGATGTTCAGGAAATGCAGTATATGTTTGGCCTACAGCTTGCACAAGAGGATGCAAAGAAGATGGCTGTTAAAGAAGAAAAATAAGGTCCTGGTTATGAAGCAGTGTATGGCAGTGCTTATGGTGAAAATCCATGTGCTAGTGAGCCTTGCAGCTTCCCTTCAAATGGGCTAACAGCCGACAGTGCAGAGTTAAGAGGAGAATTAGCTTTCAGTGATGTTTCCAAATGGGGATTGGATGACCCAGTTGTTTACAGACCAGATTTCTTCCTTTAATAATCACTGTGGAACCTAAGAGCAGGAAGAAGGAAACCATGCTTAAAATGGTATTTCTCAGCTCTGCCTAAGTGCTGCAGTTTTAATGCAGTTGTCAAGAAGTATAACCTCAGTTTGCTAACTGAAGTATTTTATTAGTACTTTACTTTAGTGGCATAACTGAAGTACAAAAGAGTTGTGTGGTAGAATCAACTGTATGAACCTGACAGTTTGGAAGGAAAAAGTAGGATTTTTTTTATATGAGATTTTGTATGCGAATTAGCCATCATTCCATCTTTTTGTATACTACACTTAGGAGGAAATCAATTTTCTCTTGGGTTACTTTTGATCTGTAATTTTGGAATGCAACAGTCTGACTACTTATAGTTCACTCTTAACTGGGCATAAACCTAGAAATGCCATTGTCCTGTTTATGTCGAAGAAGTGCACACTAATGATAAGAATTATCACTGCTAAAAAACCACGTGTTGATTTTCATATCTGATGCTCTTGGCAGAGTCTCATTTGCTAGCTTTTGATGGTAACTGAGGGTAGACTCTGGGCTCCCTGAGTTGTGTTCACACTCAGACCTCTTTCCTTTACTGGTGGTGAGTGTGAGCATTGCTTAGTAGTGAAAGGGAGCATGGCTTCGCAGTAGCAAGGCTGACCCAGCCTGTCCCAAAGGCCTTGAGCTCTACCTTTGGCCTCCTCACCCCTGTGTGCTTATCCTCTAGTAGACAGAAACTGTTCTGCAGAGCTGGCGGGTTCCAGAGAATGCAGGAGACCTTTTACATTTTGTCACCATATTTTACTTGAGAGGCATAAATTCAATAGGGAAGCAACAGAATGTCTCTGTCAGTCTTTAACACCTGTCTAATTTTATTCTCCTTAGCTATAAGGGTGTGGCATGGAAAGTGATAAGAAATGAACTTTTAGGCTGAGCCACAAACTGCTGGTGGCATTTGATAATCTCATTTAAATTGGTGCTTGGTGTACATGAGATGTACTAAAATCAATAATACACATTTTTTTCTTGCTAGGTAAATCTAATAAGCCAATAATTTTTAAAATTCTTTCTATGCATCTTTGCCGTTTGTTACTGTGAAGTAAGTGAACCTCATGGAAATGCTGGCTTGAATTATGTATTTTTGTGATTTTCTAATGTATTTTCCATGGTGCTACAAAGAGTCCAGATCCCAAGGTCTGGTGGATACTAAAGCTGGGTATTCAGAAATGCCATTCGCATTCACTCCTAATCACTCCTGAATATTCTTTTTTTTTGAAGTGGCATTTTGTCTATTTTATTGGAAAATTATAAACAAGTATGAAATTGGTTCTGATCAGAATACATTTTTTTCTTTTAAATCTCATAAATAAAATAAATGCTCCCAACAATTATATATTCCTTATAGGACATGGTGCACTTCAGCCACAATTGTACTCCTGAATATTCTTATTTTATATATACCCAGGAAGCATGCTGTTTTTGCAATATGAAGTATCTGTAAGGGTTTTGTTGCCCCAGGCTATGTAGCCTGTTCTATTTATAATAAGAGAAACAAATTCTTGTTGTGAATCTTAACATGCTTTTTAGCTGTGGCAATGATAAATTTTATTTTTCCTTAAGTCTAGGTCAAGCTATGTAAAGGTCATTCATGTTATTTCAGTGATGTACTGTACTGCTGTTTACATGGACATTTAGTGCAGGTGCTTTGAAGTGCATTGCATCAGGGATTAGGAGCAACTGAATTATTTTTTCATGGGACTATGTAAAGCATGTAACTAGGTGATAACTATTGTAGCTTTGCAATAGACTTCCTTATTTGAGTGGGAAAAATACCCTTTATGTTATGACACTCACTAGAGAATGGGTTCAAGGATTTTCCAAGCATACAATCGTGATTTTTTTCATGAAACATGACAGATGAATAGTAAATGTTGATATATACTATACATGATGGTATGAGACTTTTTCATTAAATAACATTGAAAGATTAAAAAATAAGATTTGGGTGTTGATTCTTTCATTACTACTGGGTAATTCACTTTCAAGTCTTTACAGTAGGCAGAGTAGGTAAATATATATTTGCAAAAAGAATGAATGTATATTTACATTTTATTCTATTTTATTTATTTATTTTTGCGGTACCGGGGATTGAACCCAGGGGCGTTCTACCTCCGCGCTACACCCCCGGCCCTATTTTTTAATACTTTATTTTGACACCAGGTCTCACGAAGTTGCGGAGGGCCCCACTAGGTAGAGAGATAGGGAGAGAGAGAGAGAGATAAAGAGAGAGAGCTGAGGCTGGCCGCGAAACCGGATCCTCTGGTCTCCGCCTCCCAAAGTACTGGGATTACAAGCGTGCACCACCATGCCCGGCTATTTTATTTTAATTAATTAATTAATTATTTTTTAATATATTCATTTATTGGTGCATTGTAATTATACATTTGATAAGCGTCAGGTTAGCAGAATCATACATGCACACATTGTTCATTTAGCCCTCCCTCAAATCCCACCCTATTCCCTTCTCTTCCCTCGCTTTCATGCTCTGCATAGTGATTGAGTCTTACAAGTTTGTATATATACATCCTGTGCTTTAGTGTGTTTCCCTCCACACCCCTCCCAACTCCCTCAGTTAGGTCACCTTCTTTGTTCATCTAAAGTTTTCTTCTTCTTTGTCGGGAGTCCGTTCTAAGTCCCATTCTATCTAGTTTCCACATATTAGGGAGAACATCAGACTTTTCACTCTTTGTGACTGACTAATCTCACTTAGCATAATGTTCTCTCCATTTCCCTACAAATGATGTAGTTTTGTTCTTCTTTATGGCTGCGTAAAATTCCATTGTGTACATATCCCATAGTTTTGTAATCCATTCATCTATTGATGGACACCTTGGCTGGTTCCAAAGTTTGGCAATTGTGAATTGTGCAGCTATAAACATAGATACACATGCATTAGTCTGGTAGTTTGGTTTCATATCTTTTGGGTAGATGCCTAGAAGTGGTATTGCTGGGTCATACAGTAGGTTCATTCCCATTCTTCTGAGGATCCTCCACACTGTTTTCCAAAGTGGTTGCACTAATTTGCAATCCCACCAGCAGTGTATTATAGTTCCTACTTCTCCACGTCCTCGCCAGCATTTGTTGTTATTTATGTTTTTAATGATTGCCATTCTTATTGGGGTAAGGTGATATCTCAGGGTAGTTTTGATTTGCATCTCTCTGACTGCTAATGATGTTGAACATTTTTCCATACATGTATTGGCCATTTGTATTTCTTCTTCTGTGAAGTGTCTATTTAGTTCACTGGCCCATTTTGTGATTGAGTTATTTGTTTTTATAGTGGTGATTTTTTTAAGTTCTCTGTATATTCTAGATTTTATTCCTCTATCAGAGGAGTAGCTGGAAAAATCTTCTCCCATTCTGTTGGCTCTCTGTTGAGGATCTTGATTGTTTCCTTTGCTGCACAAAAGCTCTTCAGTTTAATGCAATCCCATGTATTGATCCTCATTTTTATTTCCTTTGCCTTTGAGGTCTTGTTGAGGAAGTCTTTACCTGTGCCTATGTGCTGAAGTGTTGGACTTATGCCCTCTTCGAGTAGCTGCAAGGTCTCTGGTCTGATTTCAAGGTCTTTGATCCATCTTGAGTTGACTCTTGTACAAGGTGAGAAGGTAGGGTTTATTTCTATTTTTCTGCATATGGTTAGCCAGTTTTGCCAGCACCATTTGTTGAAGAGGCTATCTTTTTTCCAGTGGATGTTTTTAGACCCTTGGTCAAAAAATAAATTGGCTGGAGGTATGTGGATTTGTTTCAGAGTCTTCTATTCTGCTCCATTGATCTATGTGTCTGCTTTTGTGCCAATACCATGCTGTTTTTATTACTGTGGCTTTGTAGTATAGTTTGAAGTCAGGTATTGTGATGCCTCCTGCATGGTTCTTGTTGCTGAGAACTACTCTGGCTATTCTGGGTTTTTTGTTGTTCCAAATGAAATTCAGGAGGATTTTTCTATGTCAGTGAAGAATGACTTTGGTAATTTAATGGGTATTGCATTCAATCTGTAGATCGCTTTTGGAAGAATGGCCATTTTGATGATATTTATTCTGCCTACCGAAGAGCATGGGAGATCTTTCCATCTTCTAAGATCTTCTTCAATTTCTTTGTTCAATGTTTTATAGTTTTCCTTGTAGAGGTCTTTTACCTCCTTGGTTAGGTTTGTTCCCAAGTACTTTATTGTTTTGGAAGATATCGTGAGTATTCCGGATTTCTTTTTCAGTGGATTTATGGTTGGCATATAGAAAAGCTTCTGATTTTTTAAGATTGATTAAGATTGATTTTTTATCCAGACGCTTTGCTGAATTTGTTGATCAGTTCTATAAGCTTCTTGGTTGAGTTTGTTGGAACTTCTAAGTATAATATCATGTCATCTGCAAATAGAGATAGTTTCAGCTCCTCTTTTCCTATTTGTACCCCTTTTATTTCCTTCTCTTGCCTTATTGCTCTGGCTAGAGTTTCAAGTGCTATATTGAAAAGGAGTGGTGACAGCGGACATCCTTGTCTTGTTCCTGTTTTTAAGAGGAACTCTCAAAGTTTTTCCCTATTAAGTATGATGTTTGCTGTGGACCTATTGTATATTGCCTTTATGATGTTGAGGTATGTTCCTTCTATTCTGATTCTCTGCAGTGTTTTTAGCATGAATGGGTGCTGAATTTTGTCAAATGCTTTTTCAGCATCTATTGAAATGATCATGTGATTTTTGTCTTTGGTTCTGTTTATGTGGTGAATTACATGGATTGTTTTAGATATGTTGAACCAGCCTTGCATCCCTGGGATAAACCCGACTTGGTTATGGTGTGTAATTTTCTTGATATGGTTTTGAATGTGTGTTGCTAGTATTTTATTTAGAAGTGTTGCGTCTAAGTTCATCAATGATATGGGCCTGTAGTTTTCTTTCCTTGAGCTATCTTTATTTGGTTTTGGTATTAATGTGATATTGGCTTCATAGAATGTATTTGGGAGAGTTCTGTTTCTTTCTATTTCATGGAATAAACTGAGGAATATTGGGATTAGCTCTTCTATAAAGGTTTTATTGAATTCACCTGGGAAACCATCTGGACCTGGGCTTTTCTTTGATGGTAAGCTCTTTATTGCTGCTTCAATCTCTTTGATTGTTATTGGTTGGTTTAATTTTTCTATACTTCTTAATTCAATTTGGGAGGGTTGTATGTGTCTAGAAATTTGTCAATTTCTTCTAGGTTTTCCATTTTGTTTGAGTATATCTTTTCAAAGTTGTTTCTGATAATCCTCTGTATTTCCACACTGTTTGTGGTGATATATCCTTTTTCATCTCTTATTTTGGTAATTTGGGTTGATTCTCTCTTTCTTTTGGTTAGGTTGGCTAATGGTTTATCTATCTTGTATATTTTTTCGAGAAACCAGCTTTTGGTTTTGTTGATTTTTTGTATTTTTTTATTCTCCACTTCATTGATTTCTGCTCTAATTTTAATAATTTCCTGTATTCTACTGGCTTTGGGGTTAGACTGTCCCTGCTTTTCAAGGGCTTTGAAGTGTCATTAGGTTGTTTATTTGGTGCTTTTCAGTTCTACTTATGTGAGCACTCAGTGCTATGAATTTTCTTCTTAATACTGCTTTCAACGTGTCCCAGAGATTTTGATATGTTTTTCCCTATTTTCATTTGTTTCTAGGAATTTCCTCCCTTATTTCCTCTTTGACCCATTCTTCGTTCAGCAGTGTGGTGTTCAGTCTCCATGTGTTTATGAGATTTCTCTGTGTCTTCTTACAGTTGATTTCTAGTTTCATTCCATTATGGTCTGAAAATACACATGGGATTATGTCACATTTCTTGAATTTGCTAGTACTTGCTTTGTGGCCTAGGATATGGTCTATTTTAGAGAAGGTTCCATGAGCAGCTGAAAAAAAATGTGAATTTGGCTGTAGTTGGGTCTAATATTCTGTATGTGTCTAGTAGGTCTATTTGACCTATGGAGTTCCTTAGGTCTGAGGCATCTTTACTGACATTTTGTCTTGAAGATCGATCGAGCGGTGTGAGAGGAGTGTTGAAGTCTCCCAATATTATTGTAATAGGATCTATGTGTGACTTAAAGTCACGAAGAATTTGGTTTATGAAAGTGGTCACACCTGTATTTGGGGCATAAATGTTGACTATCGTCATATCCTCTTGCTGGATTGTTCCTTTTACCAGTAAGAAATGACCTTCTTTGTCTCTTCTGATAAGCTTACACTTGAAGTCTAATTTGTCTGATATCATAGTTGCTATTCTTGCTTGTCTTCATGTTCCACTAGTGTGGATTACCTTGCTCCAGCCTTTTACTTTCAGTTTGTGTCTTTATTTGTAAGGTGTGTTTCTTGTAAGCAGCATATGGTTGGATTAAGATTTTTGATCCATTTTCCTACCTTATGTCTTTTGATTGGTGAATTGAGTCCATTTATATTCAGTGTGGTTATTGAGAGATGATTCTTAATTCCTAACATTTTGAGTTTTGACTTCTGTTTGAGGTAGTGCTTTTTCCCCCTTTTCTTAGTTGGCTGTTTGATGGAAGTTATTGTTTCTTTGGTTCTGGCGTTTATTATCTCTTCTTTATAGTTAATCTCTTTGAGTATTTTCTCTAATGCTGGTTTGGCAGACATAAATTCTTTCAGCTCCTGTTTGTCGTGGAAGGTTTTTATTTCCCCATCAACTTTTATAGATATCTTTGCTGGGTAGGTAAATCTTGGTTGGAATTTGTTTTCTTTCAGAGTTTGGAATATGTCACCACAGGCCCTCCTGGCTTTCATGACGTGGTTTGGAAGGTCGGTGGTGATTCTTATTGTTTTGCCTCTGTATGTTACTTGGTTTTTTTCCTCTGGTTGCCTTTAAGATTCTTTCCTTGGCCTCTGCGTTAGTCAATTTGACTATTATGTGACGTGGTGAACCTCTTCTCTGACCTTGTCTATTAGGGGTTCTATATGTTTCTTGTACCTGGGTGTTGAGTTCCCTTTCTATGTTTGAGAAATTTTCCAATATTACTTCTCTGAAAAGATTGTTTATTCCTTTGGTTTCAGCTTCTATTCCCTCTTCTATGCCTATTATTCTTAGGTTTGCTCTTTTCAAGTTGGCCGAAATCTCTTCGATGTCCAATTCATGCTGACAAATTGTTTTTTTCTATATTATATACGATGCACTCACTTTTGGAGTGGTCCTCTTCTAAGAGTGAGATTCTGTTTTCCATGTGGTCTAGTCTACTGTTAATAGTTTGTATTGATGCCTTCATTTTAGTTATTGCATCCTTCACTTCCTTCAGAGCCTCTATTTGATTTCTATTTTGGGTGTCAGATTCTTTGCTTATTTGATCCTTCATTTATTTCAGGCTCTCTCTGAATTCTTTTCAGAAATCCTGTATCATTTCTACTACTAAAGTTCTGAATTGTCCTTCTGGCAATCTGCATTTCTGTGGTGATGGGTTCTATTATTGTGGAGTTGTGGGAGCTCATTGTTTCTTTCTTGTTCCTCCTTCCCATGATTTCAGGTTTCTTAAGTTTATATCTTTGTTGCTTTTGGTATCTCTCTCTCACTCTGTAGGTTTCCTGTGTCTAATCGCTTTCCCTGTATAGTAACCTCTTCTGGATGTAGATATTTATTACTAGGTGTGCCTTAAAGGTGGCTAGCCTGTACTGTATGGTTATTCTTAGCTCTCTGTTGTGTGTTTATCACCCTTTAATACGTTCTTCAATATCTGTGTCCTTTATCACTCCACTGTTGTTCTGCCAGTAGACTGTTGGTACTGGGTTGCAATTATTCTAGGGTTCCTTCTGTCTGCTGCAATGGTGTTGTTGATGAGATCCAGGTGTTGAGGTCCGTGGACCTGTCTGTCACCTCTGTAATAGGGGGTAGTCTCAGAGATGTGGGTAGGTCAGTTTGTACCCTGTGTGTTTTTAAACTTCAATGTGCAGGCTGTTGACTGGTTCCCTTTGTCAGTGGTAGGTAGTTTGTCTTTGGTGTCTGCCAGACTTTTCTGGTGGTTCACCTATTTGGCCGGTTCACAGGTGAAGAGCACTAGTACTCTCTGCTTCCTGAGTCCCTCTGTCTTTGCCTGTTTAGGCAGAGACCCTCTTGGGCTGGCCTGGGCTCAGGTAGGAGAAGGCTCACCCTCTTCACTACCTGTGTCCCTCTTTCTCTCTGCCTGGGCACTGGTGGGGGACACCGGCACTCTCTGCACATTAGGCCAAGTCCCTCTCAGGCTGGCCTGGGGGCAGGTGAGGGAAGGCTCACCCTCTTTGCTGCCTGTGTCTCTTTTTCTCTCTGCCTGGGCACAGATGGGTGACACCAGCACTCTCCGCACATTAGGCCGAGTCCTGAGCCCCTGTCTGGCTGGCCTGGGCACAAGTGGGGGCAGGCTCACCCTCTTCACTGCCTGTGTCCCTCTTTCTCTCTGCCTGGGCACAGGTGGGGGACACTGGCACTCTCCGCAGGTTAGGCCGAGTCCCGAGTCCCTCTCAGGCTGGCCTGGGCACAGGTGAAGGAAGGGTCACCCTCTTCTCTGCCTGTGTCCCCCTTTCCTCTCCACCTAGGCTCAGGTGGGGAACTCTGGCATTCTCCACTTCGCAAGTCCCTCTGGGTCTGTCTGTTTAGGCAGAGACACTCTGCGGCTGGGTGCAGGCCAGTGGCGCTGGCACTCTCCTCCCATTTAGGGCAAGACCCTCCCAGGCTATCTGGGTTGCAGGCGAGGAATGCTGGTGCTTTCAGCTTCCTGCCTCTTCTTGCCACGGAGTCCCTCCAGGGCTGTTCTAGGCGCAGGCAGGGAAGCGTGTTCTACTGACCGCGTGCAACCCTCTTTTCTCTCTGCCTAGGTTCAGGCAGGGAACTCTGGCATCCACTTCCCAAGTCCCTCTGGGTTTGTCTGTATAGGCGGAGACACTCTGCGGCTGGCCTGGGTGCTGAGGGGGTGGGGGGAGGCCGTGGCTCTCTGCTGCTGGTGTCCTTCTTTCCCTCCACCTGGGTGCAGGCCAACAACGCTGGCACTCTCCTCCTGTTTAGAGTGAGTCCCTCCCGAGCTGTCTGGGTACAGGCAGGAATGCTCGTGCTTTCAGCTTCCCACCTGCTTGCTGCCGAGTCCTTCCTGTTCTAGGCACAGGCAGGGACGCTGCGCTCCCCAGAGAAGGCTGCGTTGGTCTGCAACTTTCAGACCTGCTCTATTCCTCAGATTTTCCTGTATGGCTAGAGCCACAGACTGCTTGTATCCCTACCCTCTCTTTTTTTTCGGGGGGGGGGGCTCTTTTCAGTTATCCTGTGAGGCTGCAGCACTCACCTCTCCTTCCGAGCGTGCGGAGGACCAGTGGATTGCAATGGAAGTGGATGTAGTTGTTCTCCGTCTTTTTGTCCTGGGGCTGTGGGATTTTGTGGTTGACGATCCCGATGTCTGAGAGAAAGGCCTCAGGTTGCTGGTTATAAGATTTTTCGGATCTCCTGGAGGTTCCTGCTGGTCCAGCGACCCGGCCCAGGACGGGGTTATTGTTCTCCCATCTCTGGTTGGTTGCCCCCTCCTTTTTTTTTTTTTTACCCTTTTTCAGCCTGGGTGTTAGTCGTAGGCTTCTATGTATTCTTAAATGTTATTGTCTTTAGTTCCTATCATCCATGAAAGTTGTGTGAAAAGTGTATGGCTGTTCAGATTGGAGCACCTGAGACAATTTAGAGACAGGCTTCTCTCAGTGTCTTTACTCTGACGCCATCTTGTCGACCTCCCTTAATTAATTAATTAATTAATTTTTTTGCTGTACCAGGAAATGAACCCAGGGGTATTCTACCTCCAGGCTAGACCCCCAGCATTATTTTTTATTCTTTATTTTGAAACAGGGTCTCACTAAGTTGCAGAGGACCTCACTAAGTAGCTGAGGCTGGCTGGGAACCTGGATCATCCGGTCTTAGCCTCCCAAGTACTGGGATTACAAGCGTGCGCTACCACGCCTGGCTTATATTTATATTTTAAATTAACTTTATTTGTAAAGAAATTATAATTCCTTTTGTTATCACATCGCTTTTACCATGAAAATCTTGGTTCATAATAACATTAATATATTTACTCATTTGCTTCATCCTACAATGACACAGCCTAGTCCTAATAGTGGTACCACTGACATTACTAAAACTATTAACTTACTAGTAATAATAAGCCTACTGAGTGAATTTAAGATTTCTATACGTTCTTTTTATTTGATTTTAGAGTGCTCTCCATTAATAATGTACAGTCATAGTATTAAAAATTACTTGAACTTACTCTCTAATGGTTGAGTCATCAATTTCATATATATTTGGGTCCTCTGGTTCAATTTTAGGGTCTACATTTCCCTTATTATTTAATTACATTTTAAAATTTATAAGCATTCACATAGCTCAAAGGTCAAAATTACATAAAATGGTAAGTTCAATTCCATTTTAACATATGGTATATTCTACTTTATTTTCATGTAAGCATGTTCATTAGTCTCTCATTCATCCTTCCTGTAAATACGTGTGCTACTTCTTCTTTCTTATACAGAAAAGTAATAATAATATTGCTTCCTTCATTTTGAAAACTAACTTATAATTTACTTCATATCAGGTCATGGAACAGCTAGTTCTCATTCTTTTATAAGTCTGAATACTATTGAATCATATTTGGATTACATTCATTCTATTTATCCAGTGCTCATGGTGCACACTGAAGTTAATGACCAGTCCCTTGGCACTGAGGAATTCTACAGTAACCTTTCACATTTCTATCATAGCTGTGGTTGTTATTGTTTTGTCTTATTTATATGGAGCTCATTTATTTATTTTTAATATACTTTTATTGGTACATTGTATATCCACTTATTTAAATCTCACAGAACTCTTTTGAGATTAATATTATTAGTATCCCTATTTTATTAATAAGGAATTTAATGATTAAAGATGAAATAAGATTATAATAAATGAGGAGAGATGCAAATTGATTAGTCATTTTTGAAGCTGAAATATCATTTTTATCAACCATATTGACAAACATAAAACATCTAATAATGCACTGTGTTGACAAAGTCATGAGGACCTTGATGGTCTCATAAATTTCAAGAAGAGTGTTAATTGCTTAACCTCTTAACAGCATCTAGTAACTTGTTAAATGCATCTATGACTTTTAAACCCTAAGGATTTCTGACAAGAATTTGATGGAAGTATATAGCATCATATGCATGCAAATATGAAAGTACAAGGATTTTTATTATGGCATTTTTATGTAGTAGCAAAAGGCTAAAACCACTTCAGTGTCCATCAGTGGCCCCTGGTTAAATAAAATATATCATGAAGTAAGTCAATAGATATTACTGAGTATGGGATCCATTCCTACATACTGATTAAGGAAAAATTGCCAAGATTTTCAAGGGATAAAGGTAATACAGAATTGTGGGAATAGGCCTTTCTCATGTGGATTGTACTTGCATGTGCATGTGAAGTTTCTGGAAGGTATACAAGAAACTCAACAGCATTGTCTCTAGAGAAGGAACTGAATGTCTGAGGTGAATGAGGCACTTGCTTTTCCTTATGCAGTGAATTTTTTTTGCCATATGCAATTGTTACCTTTGAGATTAAAAAAAAAACTAAGTGAAAGAGCAAGAGAAAAAAAGAGATTTAAAACAAGTCAACGTTGAGACAGGCATCTAGTCTCTACTGAAAGCTGTGCTGAAGGACACCATGCTACCATACTCTTTGCAATGTTGTTCTATATGTGCTAGAGTTAAATAGGTAACTATATCCTTACACTTCAAATTCAGGGGCTCTCTGCTGACCTCTGACCCTTCATTTCGCACATGAACCTTTCCTAAACTGATCGAGAAAGGAGTATACAGAAAAAGTATAGCTTATAGTACACTTTACTTGACAGAGAGATCTGGAATTGTGAGGTAAGCCGGAGAGTCGATCTAGCAATTGGAGCTGCAGGAGCACTGTTTATAAGCTGGAGAAATGCTTTGAAGCTGAGGGTTTCTTTGGCAGACCAGGAAGCCTTCTCAGTAGGTGGGATTCCACTATTTTAGGTTCTCTTGCAAAAGCTTTCTGCCAAGTGTAAAACGCACATAATAAGCAGTTTTTGAGCTACATCCCTAGAGACCAAGCTTGTTAAAATTGTTCTTCCCCAAACAAATATGTATGTGAAGAACTGAGGAAAATACTCATCTCACAGTTATCTTTTGACCCTAGGGAAGGCTTAGAGAGTCTCCTGCTGCATTATGAGCAACCTGAGGGACATATTAGCTGATGCTGGCAGGGGTCAGTCTTGGGCCCAGCAATGATTAGTGTCCCCTGCAAGAGGACAGGGTATCAAAGGTGCAGATGGTGTCAAGCAGTCAGGAAGGAAGCAGCAGTTTGGAAACAAGATCAGAATTCAAATAGCTAGTAAATTGGAAAGGTGAAGAAGAAAAACAAGCAGAAGGGAGAGAAATATGAGAAGTACTTACTGTGGAAAAAGTAATGGTCAAACTCTAAGTGAAGAACTGCTTACAATGGTCAATATTTAGCCAGAAGCCCTATTCTGCAAATCACAGACAATGGAAGAAAATCATGCTTTTATACCAAGAGCATGTCAGGCCTCATTTTGAGGTCTCTTTTTACATCTGGGTTATGTCTGCTTAGAAGGATATAAAAAATTAGATATGATGATGTGGCTGAAAAATAGGACCTAAAAGGTACTACATGAGTAGGAACGATGACACTGAAAGATTTCTAAGAAACATTATGTGCATCTCTTCCAGAGGGTGCCTTAACTTCACAATAACTGAAAAGACTACAATAAAGGTTTATGTCCAGGACCACTGTGTCTTACTGGAGATGAGCTAAGCCTCCTAGAAATCCTGATTCTAATTCAATATCTCTGGGGATGGGTTAAAGAGATGATTGCGCTTGTACAATAGACTATAAGGGAACTCTCTACTCCACATTCATAACACTTGTTGAAGTTGTAAATTAATAATTAATTCTTTCCACAAATATTTATTGAGCACTTCCTGAGCGGTGAGAACTATTCTAAGGCACTAGGTATTTAGACTCCCTTTAAATTCTGCTTTCAAACTAGCCAGTTTCTTTGTAAAGCTCATCTCTTCCTTAAAGTAATGTGTTTATGCAGCTAGTAAAAGCCAACTGGCACTCTCAGTTTTGCCTGGAGATCTCTTTGTCTAATCTGAAAAACGATTAATTCTATTTTAGGTCCTCTAAGATACCGTGGGAGACTGTTTCCCCAAATATTTTACAACTATATCTAATGCTTCCAGTTTTCTATAACAATTTTTCTTGACACTTTTCCAGCCCCATGCCAATTGATAGAAATGAAGCCAATAACATATATTTTAGGTGTTTGCTAAGGCAAAAACCTGGTTCTTAGCATGAATTTCTAGATGTTTCCTATTGCCACAAAAAAGTCACATGACAAAGAACCACAAAACAGGGTGGTGGCTTAGAGCAATAAACAAATGCTTATGAATCTGTGGGCCAGGGAAGCAGCTCTTCTGGTATTTACTGGGTTTATTCATGTCTGTTATCAGCTTTAGGTGAGCTAGGCAGCTTTGTCAGTCTAGAAAGGACTCAATTTGGGTAACTGGACTGATCAGGGTCTATACCACATATCTTTCTCCAGCTTGAACTTAAGGCAGTCACAGAGAAGCAATACAGAAAGTAGAAATGGATGAAATTTCTCTGCAAATCACATGACTGAACACAACATTAAAGAGAAGGGAACTCGTCTCCATTTCTAGGTGGGCGCAGCTGCAGAGCCACATATAAAGGCCATGGAGACAGGAAGGAGCAAATAATTGGGGCTATAAACAGAGTAAATCTCTCCAAAGACCTGTTCCCCAAATCCATATCAAAGACGATGAGATCTTCATGGCAGTGGTAGTGAGAAATAGCCAGATTTGGGAAATTTATGGAGTTCAGGATGATAGACCTGACCATATTTGGATTATGAGTGTTATGTTTGGATATAGAATGTCCTCTAAAGGCCGGGCGTGGTGGTGCACGCTTGTAATCCCAGTACTTGGGAGGCGGAGACCGGAGGATCAGGGTTCGCGGCCAGCCTCAGCTACTTAGTGAGGCCCTCCGCAACTTCGTGAGACCTGGTTTCAAAATAAAAAGTATAAAAAATAGGGCCGGGAATGTAGCTCGGAGGTAGAACGCCCCTGGGTTCAATCCCTGGTACCACAAAAAAAAAAGAATGTCCTCTAAAGAGATCATTTATTAATATTCAGGGTTGATATAGTTAAGTCATAAGACTTGTAATCTCAGCAGTGGATAAATCCAATATAATGGATTTATCTGGGTGGTGGGCTGAGCTGGTAGGATGTGGCTGAGAAGGTGGGTCCCTGGGACTGCAGCCTTGGAGATTATGTAAGGTTCCTTTTCCCCTTGCTCTGTCTTGCTTCTGGCCTCCATGATGTGAGGAGCAAAGCCTTGTGCTCTCCCTCTCTCCACTTCCCACTGCCATGCCCTGAGATTTGTGGTCCCTGGACTCAAAACCTCTAAGGTACATGGTCAAGTCTTTTAGATAATAGCTGTTAAAATGCTGACTAATACAATGAGAGAAAGATAAAAACTGAGATTGAAAAAATTTTGACTTGAGTATAGGGGAGGATAAACTTGGCATTCATTGAGAGAAGACTGCACAATAAAGGAGTAACCTTCATTTTAGACATTGGTCCAGAGAAGATGGTTGAAAACAACCCACTTTAAAATTTAGTGGCTTTTAACAACCACCACATTGATACGGTTCATGAATCTGTTGTTGGACAAGGCTCTTGAGGAATAACCTATCTCTGCCACAGTTAGCATCACCGAGGATGGCTTGAAGGCAGGGGCTGGGATCATCTGAGGGCTTGCTCACTCACATCTGTAGCAGTTGATGCTGGGAAGATGCAAAGAGCTGGTAGCTAAAAGAGTTGAGGCTTCTCATGCATCTCCAAATTTGTGTGACTTATCATATGGTTCCTACAATATGGTGGCTTCAGAGTAGCCAGACTTCATACATGTCTACTCAGGACTCTTGAGATGTTTGTCTTATGAAAGAGACCCTAGACAGCAGCTTACTAGCTTTCCTAAACTAATCTCAGAATCATTTTCACTGCATTATTATTCATTAGGAATGAGTCACTAGGGTCAGTCCTCTTTCTTTTTTTATACTTTTATTGGTGCATTGTCACAGTACATCATATTGAGGTATAGAGTGATAGGAATATACGTGCACAAAACACTTGGCGCATTTCCCTCCAGATCCCACCTCCCATCCTCCCTTTCCCTGCACGTGTCATTGAGATTAGCATTGGTAATTTCATATACATTCATAGCATTATTTAAACTGTAACCTTCTTTTATGCAGTCCTCTTTCAAAGAAAGGGCATTTGAATCTCTTTGTCTTAGGATAAAGAAAGGCAGCACATTTGTGACATATTTTCAAACACCCACAAAAGTGATTAGCAAGGTGCCCATTAGATTTCCAAGAAGAAATGATAAGGACTGGCTCATATTTGCTAGCCTGGAATTCAGAGCAGAAGTACAAGTTGATAATATCAATTTAAGAGCCAGAGAATGGATCCACACACCAAGTCTTAGGGCACTCCAAAACTTACAGGTGGGAGATATGAGGCAGAAGCAAAGAAGATGAGAAGGAGCAGTTAAAAATGATAGGAAGTATGACTTCCTGTAATCATTTTCCAAATAAAATGTAATATATGTAACAGCAGTAACTGTCTCATCTGCTTTTGTGAGTTTCCAGCATAATGTCTATAGAAACCCTAAAATAATTGGTTTTTAGATGAATAAATGTTTAACTAGAAGACGACTCATGGCAGGGGCAACTGGGAGGAAAGGAAAGAAAAACCTAGAGAAGAAGTCACTGATAAGGAGTTCAATTCTTGGTATATGCAAAAAGCAAATAGAAATGAATTTCCAGGATCCTACAAGTTTGGTTCAGCTGGTATATCACAAAGATGGCATTTGGTATACTGGGAGAGAATTAATCCACCATAAAAGGAAGGCACTGGAGAAAATAAATCAGTGACAGAATCTTGAGGAATACAACTTCTTACCACAACCTTTCAAGATCCAAATGATCTGGTCCTTCTTGAACTTTCTAGTACCACTTTGCATCTTTCCCTCACCCCTTAGTTTCTATGCTCTCAGCACAATAATATCCTTTCTTTTCTAAAATGTCCTTGATGCTCTGTGGCATACCAAGCATTTTGAAAAGAATCACTATTTGGTATGATGCACCACCCTTCAGGTTTCCTTGGTCAATGTCTTGATCTACCATGGCTACTTGGTCTGGGAATAAAAGTAAAGATACAACAAGGGAGAATGAAACTGGAGCCTACTATATCAAATCCAATATATCAAAGGACAGGCAGGATGGAAACGGGAACTAGGAAGAGAACATTCATTGAACATATTTACAACATGCATTATGTGTATGACATTATTTAGTTATCACTACAACCATGAAAATTTGTTGTTTATCCCATTTTATATAGCAGAAAACAAAAGGTAAATAACTTTTCCTAGGTCACGCAGCTAGTGGGCAGATCCAATGCTCTGGAGCACTGAGTATAATGAGTATGGGAACTCACACATGGGAAGACTGGGGTTCCAGCTCAGCAAATTCTACTACTGGAAATCAATGTTCAAAGCAAGAAATTGTTATTAAAATCATAGATCCAATCCTTGAGGTCTTGGAGGGCAAGCTAGAGTCACAAATTACTGGGAAAGTAACATGCCAGGCACCATAAATTTGAGCAAAGGAAATCACAGTTGATACTTCCAACAGAATTATAGTACCTGCATGAGTCCTTTTGAATAACATCTAGAGATAGCATTTGCATTTCATATGTTTGCGATAATTAGCCATTTTGAAAGGTAGCGTTGGTGGAGATAATTACACAACTGCACATATATTTATAGTTCCCTATACAATCATAGGTGAGCAGAACACTTCACTGTTCAATTAATGACTGTTTAAATAATAGCCTGAACCACTGGATCAACTCTCTTGTTGAGATAATATAGCTTTGCACAATAACTGCAGGAGAACAGAAAAATGCTCTTGGAAACCAGGCTATAATATCTAATAGTGGGGAACTTGGTTGATAATAATGTGACCTGGGGTTAATATGCATAAGTAGGGGAGGTCTTGTCTCTTGTTGCCACAGAAAGCTGTAGTAATCAACAAGTATTTGTTGAGAATTCTAATATGCCTTAGATGTTATGGGGAGTACAGATATTAGAAAAAAGTAGACTTTGTCCTCAAAGAGCTTATAACATGTAACTGGCAATCATAGATAGCAAAAATCAAGTGTGAGAAATGTGTAATAAAAAGTGATCATTACCCTCCCCAATCTCCCAGGAAAGGAAGAAATAACAGTGGATTGGGGACCATTTGGAAAGGTGTTCCACAGACTGGAAAGAACTAGAAGAGCAAAGTTCAAGTAAAGACAAAGTGCAGAGTGTGTTCAGGGTCTGGTGAATGTACATGTCTGGCTCAGAGGGAAGATTCACACTGGACAGCAATAGAACTTTAGACCTGGGTAAAAGAATGGATCCAGGTTTAGAGTTTGAACTCAATCCACTGAGGAAATACATACAGTGATATGATATAATGAACCACTTTAGGAAGTTTTTTGGTAGTATATATTCAAAATAGTTTGCTCTTTCTAATATTTATTTCTCTCCCCATTCCAATTCTTCAAATATTTCTTTCTTCTTGCCCTTGCAATCTATGTCCCACTGAAGGATAAATTTACTAAGTATGCCATATTTACCACATTGTGGAGTTCTCATCCTTTGTATTCAGTTTGAGTTTTAAGTTAAATCCATTTGTGGCCAGGCATGGTGGTACACACCTGTAACCCCAGCTACTCAGGTGGTTGGGGAAAGAGGATCGCAAGCTTGAGGCTAGCCTTGGCAACTTAGTGAGACCCTGTCTCAAAATATTAAAAAAATAATAAAATAAAAGGGACTGGGGTATAGCTCAATGGTAGAGTGTTTGCCTATCATGCGAGAAGCCCTAGGTTCAATTCCTCAGTACCTCACACACACACACACACACACATCATTTGTACATAGCCAAATTATCAGTTTTATACTTTCTCACTTGAAAAAGAAAGGAAATATCCATTGGGGAGAGGGATGCTGTTCTGTTATAAAATTTAAAACAAACCCCCAAACACTTAAAGCCAAATAACCCAAATCAAGGCTTCAAGGACCAGTTCCAGTCATGTGCCTATCCAAGGTAAGGATCCATGAATAATGACTTTATTCTAAGAAAGCTATTGTTGAAGCTGCATCTCAGGGAACTGAGATCAAGTCACAATAACTGGTTAATAATAAAAATAATGACTTTATTCTAAGAAAGCTATTGTTGAAGCTGCATCTCAGGGAACTGAGATCAAGTCACAATAACTGGTTAATAATAAGATGTATATAATATATATAGCCAACATACTGTACCAGCTCAAAGTGGGAGAATACTGTAGAGATTGGCCTCAACTAGCCAAATGGTCTATCATGTTTGGAAGGCCCAGGAAGTTCAAAGACAATCTTATTCGTGAGATGGTCCTAAGAAATTACCAGAAATACAGTGAACTGGAATAAATGTGTGAAGACACATGCACACATATAAGCTAAACACACACATGCATGAAGAAGGTTTTAAAAAATGCTGGATATTGTCCCAGCATGGTGGCACATGCCTATAATCCCAGTACTTGGGAAGCCAAGACAGGAGGATAGCAGGGTTGAGGCCAATGCATGGTAACTTAGTAAGACCCTGTTTCAAAATAAAATATAATATAGGACTGGGAGTGTAGCTTAGAGGTAGAACACCCTTGGGCTCAATTCCCAGTTCCACACACACACACACACACACACACACAAAAGTTGAACATTAATAATTTGACCAACAACAGATCATTTTTTTTATTTGGTGATGTGATCTGCTTCCAGATCCCATAGATCGTGTTAAGAGTGTGGATCCATGAATGAGTAACACAAATGTGAAATATACACACAATGAGATTTTACTCAGTCACAAAGAACAAAATTATGTCATTTGCAGGAAAATGAATGGAATTAGAGAATATTACACTGAGATCAGCCAGTTTCAGAAAGTCATGGATTTTATGTTTTCTTTAATATGTGGAAGCTAGGACAAAGTAGGAAAGCAAAGGGACTTTAATCCAAAGAGGAAAAATCAGTCAAATAGTGGAAGGGGATTAAGAGAGGGAGGTGGAGAGGGCAAAAAACAAGGAAGGGAACAGTTCAAATAAGGTATGTCCATACAAGAAGGTTTCACTACAAATCTCACCAATGTATGGGGAGGAAGGTAGTGTAGGTATATGGAGGGAAATGCACAAAGTAAAGTGTGCATGCATGTTTGTATGACTTTGGACCTCACTATAATGTATAATTATATTGCACTAATAAAAGTATATGAAAAGAGTGTGAAACTGATTTAAAATAATGTGGGTTAACCATGAGGATCACAATGCGAAGGACAAAGCAGAATGCAGTAAATTTCCTTTTCCTTGGACATAAGGGATGGTGAGACCCAATTGCTTACATGGGTGGCCAATTAAGAATGACATTACCTGTACTTCTTATACCTGAAATTAAAATAAGTAAGCAAGCAAACAACAACAGTCTATTAACTGTAGGTGCCTGAGGGAAATATAGCTGGGACTTAAGTAGAGAACACATGAAATTTTTTAGTGAAAGGGAATTAGATTGTATGGGCTCAAACCACAGCAATTCACTTAAATTCTTTCAGAGTAAAATATAATAGAAACCAAAAAGCAGCCATTAATCAGTTGCTAGCTCAGATTTTTTTTTCAGGCCTCAGCATATTAATTCCATCAGTTTTTATTTAGGACACCTTTGCCCTAGTTTCTTATTAATAACCACCACATTTCCCCTATGACAGGCTTATGTGAAGTATTTTACATGCATTAGATCATTTAACATTTTAATATTCCTATGTATAATAAAAATTATTATGCCCATTTCATAGATGGAACTTAGAAATGTACCAGCTAGTGTTGGGAGACACTAGCTAATGTGTGAGTGTGTGGGAACACCCCGAATGCATACCCACAAACACAAAATGGACTATTATAATATTATGATTACCCAAGGAGTAGATTGAAATACATTTTGTTGTTGTTGTTTTGTTTTTGCTTCATACTCAGAGTGTATATATTAGAGAGCATGAGCTTTAACTACATATGCTTAAAAATTCTTGGAGCCACTAGGTTAGGCTACTTTCACAGTTACTAAGTCATAAACACAGGTCTCTAACTTGAAAGGCCATCTCCATTGTATGGAGTGTGGTTCTTCTTGACAGCGTGGTTTATCCTCAGGCCATTCCTGTGGACCACTTGGACTTTAGATGTGTTACCTCTGCTCTACGTTTGACCTCCCATCTCCTCCTGGATAGTCTGACCTAAGGAGAGCTATACTGCCAGCATTCACTGGATGTACAGTAGTTGCCTACTGGTCCAGAAACCAAGATCTTCAAAGTGATACCCAGTGGTCCATGTAGGTGGTCTCATATGAAGTGAAACTCAAATATCTTACTTGACTCTTTACATCACCAATGAAAAAATATTGGGAAAAGAAAAGAGAGAATTCCATTACTGAAATGTAAGAATAAGTAAAACATCACAAATGGAGATGAGGTTGGGATTTGTGACTTTCCTGTTTCTGCCAACACTTTGGAGAAGTGTTGATATACTGGCAGCTAGGGAGAAGCAAGAGCTGGACCAAGTAAGTAGAAGGTGTGGGGCAGACTAGCCACATGGTGTGGGTTTCTTCCACACGGGATGGCCACTTACAAGTGGCACAGTCTCTCCAATGAGTTCCAAAGGGCACTGCCTCTGCGTAGTGGGAATTCACAGGTCCCTGCCAGTGACTCTGGGCCAAGCTTCACAAATTTAATCAAGAAAGGAGGAAACAGTGAAGCCTGAAAGGACAAGAACAGGGAAGAAAGGGTGTTAGCAGTTTGTTTAGAAACCTGGATATAGAAGCCAGGAGGTTGTAGAGAAAATAAATGGTATCAGTAGGTCATGGACAACAGGTAGATGCAGTTAAATTATGACGAGGGGCAAGAGAGCTAAAAAAAAAAGCCATAGATCCTTCACAGTATGATGTTACATCTTCATCCAACAACCACATACCCTTTGTCTCTCCTTGTTTCTCTCGTCAACATGTCTTTTAGCTTTCTCTCTAGTATCTCCTAAGAACATTGCCATTTGGAAGCCCCATTCTATCATGAATTTTCATAAACAATTTATAATTTGAAGTCTTAAAACTTTATGTAGCAACTAAAATATAACTCTTTCAAAACAGCCTCATTCTTTTCCTAACTCTCCCATAGTCAATTGAGAGCAGAAATAAACTGTCTTCATAGCAAACCTATTCCTCCAAACGCTGTAGGAAATTAGGCAGCTAAAAATAAATCCCATCTTTTTCAAGCATGTCAAGTGGTTATAATATGTCAGGTTGTTACTTTAAAAATGATTATGATATAAAAAATGAAAGATTAGGATTTCAGGTGGGAAAGAGACTGTGATAGCCAGGGGAGATTTTATCTATAAAAGATACTATCTCCATGTTAATAGCCTCAAGAGAGAAAAGTCAGAGAGGAAGCCCATGGGCAAAAATTCCACTCGATATGGAAAAGATTCTGATTTGAACTGAAAAGATTTTCAGAGTTTTAGATGTCAAATCCACATCTCTTTAACTCTGAAAATGCAGAACAAAACTGTAATTGATTAATTCAAGCACTTCAAGTGGTAGACAACTCTACAAGAGCTTTTCTAATGAGGCAAAGAGAAACAGGGAGCCATGAAGGGCATACTGGTGCATT
Source organism: Glis glis (assembly GCA_004027185.1). NCBI lineage: Eukaryota > Metazoa > Chordata > Mammalia > Rodentia > Gliridae > Glis > Glis glis. Next base: position 7,959 of record PVJS01008089.1, on the reverse strand, counting down.
TCTAGACAAATAGGATGAAGAGAACAGGGGTGAAAATTAAGGCACAGAACATGCCAACAGGCCAAGTCACCACATTCTGTCAGCATCTTTCCTCCCAATGGGAAGAAATAAAGGGATCATGGTAAACAAACAAACAAAAAGAAATGCTTGCAAGGGAAAAATGCACCATCATTGAGGCTTGAAGGAGATAATCTCCCTGGGTGAAGATAATTGTCCCTCTTAATTTGAACTAAAGGTTTTCAAGGGAAATAGTCCACCTGGTTTATGCTTCTCTGTGCCAAATTCTAACAAAAGACAAAATGATTTTGTTGTCATTTTTTTCTTTCTTTGTTTTAATTCTAAGAAACAAAGAAATAAGCAGAGATACAAGAACTCTAAATGAAGCACTTTGGATTCATTCAAATATGTCAGCCAATATCTTACACATGACTCAAGATGGATTACAAAGGGAAACTTTATTAGTACAAGAATCAACAGCTTTGAATTCCAGAATAATTTCTGCTGTCAATTTCTGTTGCCAGTTGGCTGGGGCAATTCACACACTCTATCCTTATCTCCTAGATTGCAAAGGAGGAATAATTTTCCTAACCCCAACTGTATAACCATGTAGTAAGACTTAATAAGATAATAGTTCTTAAGGGATTTCAATAACCTGAAAGAGAGGAGCAATAAAACATATCTTATTATCATCAACATATGCATTTTAGAATAATTATTTTAATGGCTCGATTTTCTCCCATAATAAAGAGGACTGCAATCTTGGCTAATTTTACTAGGAAGTGTCTTTCATGCTTGAGTTACTATATACGAGAATCAAATAAAAGACATTTTTTCCCTCCCTTCTTTCCTTCCTTACTTTACTTATTGCTGCTGCTTTTGTTGTTTCCCCCACTGACAAAAGGACATTTTTGCCTTCTATAACTTTTCACCTGCTAAAGTACCTTTATATTAAACTTTCCTGTGACTTAAGCTTAATCTCGGGTTTCAGCCCCATGGAGACTCTCACCGATTGTCATCAGCACCTCCAACAGCCTGCTGTGGTGTGTGGCTTCTTTTCTCATCTTGCTCCCATGTGCTGTTGATGCTGATGAACATACATTCAGAACAGCATCTGTGGCGTTTATTTTTATCCAGCTTGGCTTTGAAGAAAGGGAAGAAGAACACTGCCGTGGAAGACAGAGGGTCTAGCTGTGCCATTGAAAGAGCCAGAACTTTGAAGTATTGAAAATAATATGTATCTCTATGTGATTTTTGGGAAAGGGTAAAAAACTCTCCCAAGTATTTTGTAATATTCAGGAGGCAAAGTGATTACCAATGTGTCAAGAAAGTCAGTGCAAACTTGTATCATCCAATTATTTTCTAAAATGATGCAATTAACGTGGGAATTATGGAAACCACTAGGCCTAAAAGAAGTGAGTTTATTTTAGTCAAGATGTTCTGTGGTTGGCAAACTCATCCCAGGACCAAAGGGAACTCAAGGGTTAGCAGACATCGGCTCCAGTCAGCCTCTTGCTGCTGACTTCCATATGTACATGGACGTTTATGTTCAACGTCCGTTCAACGTTCAAATGGCAAACATTTATTGAACATCTCTTATGTGCTAGACAATGTGCAAAGTGCTAGGAGTCTAGAAAAGTAAAATAAATCCTCTCCTGTGTGAGCCACTGGATATGATTCTCCTTGATAACCTTTTTTAACATAATTTATAAATTCTACAAATGATTATTGGATGCTTATATAGATCAACGGACTGTGTTGGAAAACCTCAAGGGACAAAGAAATGCATTGTTTTCTGTTCAAAAGTTGATAGGGGATTAAAGCTTGCACTCAAACAATTTCTGTGTATCTGAACATAAGGTAAGAGCTAGATAGGAAATGCAAAAATATAAATTCAGTGGTAGTCCAGAGAATGAAGGGATGGTTTCTAGACAAGAGTACTGATGATTGCCTCACGAAAGAGATGTGTTTTTTGCTCTACACTAAAATATAGACACGATCTTAATAGAAAGAGATGGGGTGGGGAGTGAGGATTCACCAAGAGAAATTCATGACAAAGATATCGACTAGAAGTGCAAAGCAGAATTCAGCAGTAACATATGGGCCACTTGGATTGGCATATGGGGTTTATAAAGGGAGCAATGGAAGAGTCAGAAAACTATTTTAGACAAGAAATTTCAACTCAATTTAATAGAAAGAAATGGAGCCACAGATCATAACTAGGCCCTTTTCAATCGTTAGATGTCACCACATTAGCTCTCAATTATTGTCTGTTATTCTATTGTCTTTTCTTTGTTAAAAATTTTTCATAGCAACTACTAAATTAAAATATTTGGTGATATATTTACTTTATAACTTCTCATTGTCTGCCTCTTCCTAATGCACTATAATCCATGAGAGCAGAGACATTGTCTCTTTTATTATTTTATAACAAGTAGACAACATGGTGCCTGGTAGCATGATGGGGACACTCAATGAATACGCCTTGAATATTTACTAAAAAATCCTCCAAAGCAGCACTTTAGAAACTTTTTCACAGCTACCAGGTAGACTGGATGAAAGCAAAAAGCCTAAGACCAGGCAGGCACAAAAGTTCTAGTCACATATAGTCACTTGTGGTAAGAGCCATAATCAGGAGTGAAGTTGAAGGGTCACATCAAGGGATTCTTGGAAGGAAATTCAATGAAACAAAATTTGGAGAGCAAATAAATAAGAGAATAAATGTGTCTCAGGCTAGGAAAATAGAGACCCCACTGGGAGGAAAAATGGGCAAAGCCAGGAAACATGATGATTTAGGGACTAGGAAAATGACTATGGCTCTAGACATACTGTGTAGAAGGTGCCAAGAGGTCTCAAGGGCATGCTCAACAGGTGACTGGGGACTCCAGGATGAGGCTGCACAAGTGGTAAGGCCTGGTGACACAGCTCGAGGCATCTAGTCTGAGATTAATATAATTTGCCGAAAAAGGCAAAATTTTGTATTCTAATGTACGACATCTCCAAGGGTGAGTGTAAGGGAAGCGGAACAGAGGGTGATGGCAAGAATCATGAGCAAAGTCGAAGGTGAGGAACTGAAGGAAAGAAACCCAATTGAAGCTCAGGCACTAAAAGAATTATAATAAATATGACCCTGGATTAATCATCTATAGTTTGTAGCAACTTGCAATAAGAATATCTTCTAATACCCCACCTCTCTGGCCCTGATGGCCACACCATGCTCTATTTATTTATTTATTTATTTATTTATTTATTTATTTATTTATTCATACATTCATTCATTCATTCATTCATTCATTCATTCATACTGGGGATTAAACCCAGGGACATTCTACCTCCAAGCTACACCACCAGCCCTTTTAATTTTGAAACAGGGTCTCACTAAGTTTGCTGAGGCTGGCCTCAGACCTGCAATCCTCCTGTCTCAGCCTCCCAAGTACTGGATTACAAGTGTGTACCACTGCATCAAATTCTTGCTTATATTTTACAGGCCTCAACTGCCAAAGTCAAACTTATGCACTACAGTAGAATTAATCACTAAGTGGTTTGGGGACTTTAGCTCCTCCATAATCACCTTTGGCTTTCCCAAGCGCAAAATCTCAATCAAACCCCCAGGGCTTGCTATGTAAATGAAACTTCCACAAATAAAATTCTGGGGTGCCAACCTTCCAACCTGATTGCAACTCCTGCTGGCCTAGCACATAGGAACTCTGTAGCCATAGCTGGAGCAAACTGAGGTGTAACCTTAGCTAGGCAGACCCAGGGGGCTGTGAGAAGGAGCAATCCCTGTCTGGTAATGATCTGTGACTTTACAACTGACAGAGGTAAGATGGCCTTATTGATCATTTTTCCTAAGAGACTACCTAACATCAACTGGCCTGAGCATGCACATGTCTTTTAATTGAGCCCTTCGTAGTAATAGAGTTTCCTTTGGTGCAGGGTTAGGACACAGGTCACCTGTGGTACATTCTTACTAACTTCTAGGATGAGTCACCTCTTTTGTTTTCTCCTCATTCCTCTTTTTAGAGAGAACAGTGAATGCTCATGATGGAGACCACTTAAAAGGAGGTTTAAATTTGATCATATAAAAAAGGCAAAAGGATTATTATGGGGGAGAGATGGGGGTGGTGGATGGATTCCATCAGTTAGTGGTCCATCTTGAAGGTAGGCATAGAAACTAGAAAGTCTCTTCAAGATTCCTCCTAGGTGGATAATTTTTCATGGGGAGTGATAAATCTTTAGAAATTCTTTATAGTAATTAGGAAGTTAATAAATCAAATTGACAGTACTAATCAATAACTAAAACCATAGCATTGACCTCATATTTGAAACAAGGGGATTTGTTGTAAAACAGCAAATCTTTTACAGTGTTTGGAAGCTCTGTTCCACATGACAACAGTTCACAGTCTTGTCAGGGTACAATCAATTATTTTCCTAGATTTAACTAGTATTATTCCAGGGATAGCACAATGTCAGCCTGTAATCAGGGAGTTTCAATAGCTAATCAGAGGTTATAATTGAGGAAAATCAGGGTAAGGCCTGCTTTTGTCAAGGAATGATACTTTGCTTTTAAATTTTGCAGAGGTGATAAAAATAATTTAGAGAAGTTTTTAGCACCTCTTTCAAACGGAACTTAGGAAGTATCGACTTATTAGTCCTAAGAACACTTCCAGTGGAAGTAGAGGAGAAAGCAATTATTGGGCTGTATAGTTTATAGATTCAGCAGAGGAAATGCTATGCACACAGCTCCTTTTCTAAAATAGCTCACTCTATTCAAGTTCATGCAAGCACTCTGGAAATTACCATTAAGCTACAAAACCCATACTGGGAATTCTAGTGATAAAAGCACCAGGCTTGGGGTCAAGAAATGCCAAATGCAGTTCTGACTAGAACAATACCTTGGATACGTCACTTCATCTTTCTGTAAAGTGAGGAAGCTTTTCCACAAAAGACTTTTCAACCTCAGCACTATTTACATTTGTAGCTGCATAATTCTTTGCTGGGGGTGGGGCTGACCTATGCTTCAGAGAATATTTTAGCATTTCTGGCCTCTTCCCTAGATGCTAATAGCAACCCCCAGCCTACTATAACAATAAAAAAAATACCTCAGTCTGCATACATTGCGTGGTAAAAAACTAGTGCTTAGACCTGAAAATACCCACTTTCTCATCTCTTTTTCTCTCATATTGCCAGATTGCACAATGGGGGACGTGATCCTCCATAAAACCAAACAAAATGTGTTATATATACATACAATGGGATGCAATTTAGCCTTTAAGAGGAGCAGAATGCTGATAAATGCTATACCACTGATGAACCTTGAGAATAGTATGCTAAGTGAAAGAGCCAGATATAAAAGGACAAGTATTGTACGATTCCACATGAAGTAGCAAGAACATGCAAATGCATAGGGCAGAATTAGAATTGGGATTACCACCAGTTAGAGGAAGGGGTAATGGAGAGCTGTTGCTTAATTTCAGTTTGGTACAGTGAAAAAGTTCTATGGATGGACAGTGGTGACAGCTGTGCAATATTGTGAACGTACTTCATGCCACTGAACTGTATGTAGAATTTTATGTTATGTATATTTTACGATAAAAACAGGAAAAGTGTGAAAGCAAAATTAAAATGAGACAGTTGTTGCTCTAAAAGGATGCACAAGAAATAGCAGTTGTGATGTACACAACTGTAAAAGAGAGAAGCACACATAACTGTTTCTGAGAGAAGCATGATAAACTGCTTTAAGGACAAAGGCAGGTGATATTCTTCTTCGGGCTGAAAAGGGTTAAAAAATCAGGAGATTACATGATTTTTTGGTAATCAAACAGTATTTTGGGTATAGTCATATATGTGTGTGCATATTTTATTTTATTTTGGTACTAAGGATTGAACCCAGGTGCATTTTACCTCTGAACACAACCCCACCCCTATTTTATTTTATTTTATTTTATTTTTGAAACAGGGTCTCTGTAGTGGTTTGAATTTAGAATGTCCCCCTAGCCCTCACAGACACAAGGTAGCAATGTTGAAAGCAGGGCTTGGTTGCTAAGGAGGGGTCCCTGGGGGTGTGGCCTTGGGGACTATTATGGTTTTCTCCTCCTCCTAGTCGGCTTCCAGCTTCCACAATATGAGAGGGGAGCTTTGCGCACTCTCTCAGCTTCCTGCTACCATGCACTGAGCTACAGACCCTGGCTTCACATGGACTAAATTCAGAATCTCCAGAAAATTGTGAGCAAATGAATCTTCCTTCTCCTAGGTTGTTTGGTCAATAGTTTTGAATTATAGCAGTGAGAATGTTGGCCAAGGCAGTCTTGCAATGTTGCTGAGGGTCTCGCTAAGTTGCTGAGACTGGCCTCCAACCTGAGATCCTACTGTCTCAGCCTCCCAAGTACTGGGATTATAGGTATGTGCCACCATGCCTGGCGGGTGTAGTCATTTTTTAAATGACACACTAGTCTGTAGGTGAGTAAGGCTGCTCTTGGAATGCTACACAAAGGATCTGAGGACCCAAAGGACAGTGCCTAACTCTGAGTCCCTGAGCTAAGTATGGCAAACTCAGGAAGTTCAGGCCAGGTAGCAGGAAAGCAGAACACGGGAGCGGGAGGAGCCTGGCGGGCCATGTTCATTCTGTCACAGAGCAGGCACCTAACAAGTATCTGTTGAATGAACTAATTCTGCAAATCCATCTTTCTCACCTGGAGCTTCTATTAACTACTTGTCTCCACACACTGTCACCTAAGACAGAGTGATTCATTCAGTTAAGTGTTCCTAGTAGAGGAACTACTTAATCTTAAGATAAATGGAAGTTTACTGATAAAAGAGGTAAAAGGGTATTTGGGGCAGGGGATGGCACAAAAAGTCATGAAGCTGTGAAGGCACATGAGAAGATGGAGTCCACTACCCCTGGACCACTAGCCATGTGCTTGCTGAAAGCACGTGTCATCTTTTGTCTCTCAGCTTTGGTAATTTACCAACCACTTTGATAGTTCAGAACAGAATGTAGTACTTACAAAGAGAATTGCTCCTATATCAAGCAATAATTATGCTCTTATTATTTGATGTACTTTGAATGTATCCATTTTTTGTTTTAAACAAATTTACTAGATTTTGAGGAATCTTCTATTTCTTAGTCTGTGCTGGATATTGAGATTCCAGAAAAAAATGTGAAAACAGAAGCAGCCATACTGCATTCCTCATCCTTAAAATGAGAATATTAACGCCACTTCCTACTCTTGCGAGGATTAACAGTGCCCGGTAGACAGTTAATGTGCCATGCAATTATAGTTATTAGTAATGTTCTTTTAAAACAAAATGTTGACCCTCTTTACCTAATACAGTCAAGACTAGTAGTGAATCAATAAAGCCCAATATGCAGGAAATCACTGAGATGATACATACAGGTATCAAATATTCCATTTTAACTGAAAAAGATAAATGTTTACTTGCAAAACTTTTGATAGGAACAGAAAATTTTCTTTGAGGCTGGGTCTGATGATTGGAATTTGAAATCACCCTTGTGGAATAAACCACTCACTTGATATTTCGTTTCAAGTTCTTTAAAGTAAGCAAGAAGAATTTAAAAATCTCTGACAAAGCATTCTGAATGTAGAATCTATCTAGATTTTTACAGTATTCAGTGGCTTGCCAACACTTAATTGGACAATTCCCCATTCCCAGAAGTTTCCCTTTATTGACACTTAAAGTTTTCAACTTATATTTCAGAGTAACACAGGGGAGAAAAACATATTTTTACAATAACATTTTATTGGTCTCCAAAATACTTTAAATTACAATAAGCTATACTTCCTGCAAACAGGTTGGCCTGTGACTTCATAAAGTTTACAACTCAATTGGTAGAAGCAGCAAGGAGCAGCATGAGCCAGCTATGACCATCCGCCAAGGTGGGATGGCGCATGGCTGTGGCCCAGATGACCTTGGGCCTGGGATTCAGACTGATCTCCTCCT